>CM021107.1:160291661-160351253 GCA_007115665.2 Sequoiadendron giganteum | reverse complement strand
AGAGTCCTCTATGATCCAACCAAATTTCCATGGTAACACAGAGCATAGTCTTAAGTGCCCCTCATATATCTAAACACTCTTTTCATAACATCCCAAAGTGTCCTTCCTGGATTCACCATAAATCGACTAAGAACTCCCATTGCTTGGAAATTTTTGGCCTTGTACAAACCATTGCATACATTAAACTGCCAACCGCACTAGCATAAGACACTTTGGCAATGTCCTCCATCTCAATAGGATATTTTGAAAAATATTCAACAGATAGCTTTGTTCCCTGCAAAAATGGAACAACTAGCTACTTGCAATCATTCATACCAAATCTTTCCAGAACAATATTAATATACTTACTCTAGCTAAGCCAAAGCTTTCTGCCCTTTATATCCCTTGTTATTTCCATCCCCAGAATATACCTAGCTGCACCAAGATCTTTCATTTCAAACTTTGTAGACAACTAAGATTTTAGATCATAAATCATTAACTTACTATTTCCTATGAACAACATATCATCAACATAAAGAGCAATAATAAGAATCCGATCATTTTCAATCTTATAGTACACACAATGATCTGATTTTGATCTTACAAATCCCAAAGACAAAAAAAATGTGTCAAATTTCTAGAACCACATTCTAGGTGATTGCTTCAAACCATACAGAGATTTTTTCAATTTGCAAACCAGATTTTCTTTACCTTTTCTCACAAAGTGCTCAAGATTGGACATATAGATTTCTTCTTCAAGATCACCATGAGGAAATTTTTTCTTCACATCCATCTGCTCAATCTCCAAATCATATGTTGCAGCAAGTGATAAAAGAAATTTGTTAGATGTCAACTTTGCTACAGGAGAAATTTTTTCCCCATAATCAATTCCCTCTACCTAGGAATAACCCTTCGCAACCAATCTCGCTTTATATTTTTCAACACAACCATCCAAACCAATTTTCTTTTTAGACACCCACTTGAAACCCACAAGATTTCTACCTTTAGGCAATGGGACTAGATCCCAAGTATCATTTTTCCTTAATGATGCCATTTCTTCATTCATGGCTTCCAACTAGGAATCTGAATCAGACATTTTAGTTGCCTCTTTTACAGTCCTAAACTCATCCATGTTAGTAATCAAAGCATAGGCACAACTAGAATCTAACATAGAGAATCCATACCTATCTAGTTGTTTCTTCTCACATGTAGACCTCCTCATAGGCTAAGGCTGAGGTTGTGGTTCTTCTTGTTCATAAATCTCAAAGCTTCTTGAACTCTCCTCAGTTTTAGGTACACTTTCAATGTGTTGATCCTCTTTTTTTGGAGTTAGAGGTATCTCAACAACATCATTCTTCTTTTCTTCTTATTTCATCTCTAATTGCAGATCTACTGAAGAAGGTTTCAGTTCCCTGAAGATAAAACTTTTGTTGTACAATACCTTCTTAGTCACAGGATTCCAAAGCTTGTATCCTTTCACACCAAGACCATACCCAATGAAGATACATTTTTCAGCTTTGTTGTCCAATTTAGATCTTTTCACATCCGACACATAAACATATGCTTCATAGCCAAAGACACAAATATGTATGAGAGAGGGCTTCTTACCAGACCAAGCTTCCATAGGCATTATATCAACAAGTACTGAAGAAGGTGATCAATTCAATAAGTAACATGTTGTAGCCACAACCTTAGCCCAGAACATCTGCTCCAGACCAACATTGCTCAACATACTTCTTTCCTTCTCCATCAACGTCCTGTTCCACCTTTTAGCAACTCTATTTTGCTGCGGAGTGTAAGGTGTTGTTTTATGCCTCTTAATCCCATGGTCTTTGCAATACATTTCAAACTCATCAGAACAAAACTCACCGCCATTTTCAGTCCTTAGACACTTTATTTTTCTTCCAGTCTGATTTTCCACAAGGTTTTTAAATTCCTTAAAATGACTGAACACTTCTGATTTACTTTTTTTTAAATAGACAAATGCCCTTCTCGAATAATCATCAATAAAAGAAACACAATATTTAGACTTCGATAAGGAAGGAACATCTGCTGGACCACACACATCAGAATGAATATAATCCAGAACACCAGAAGATTTATGAGGACTAGAGTAGAATGAAACACGGTGTTGTTTTCCATATATACAATGTTCACAGAATTTAAAATCAAGATTACAATCATCAATCCCCTCAACCAAGTTTTTATTCTTCAAGGCTTTCAAACCTTTTTCACCAATGTGACTGAGCCTTTGATGCTAGAGCATAGTCTTTTCTGCTAGAAGTTTCACTTCCTAAAAAATTTCTCCATTAGGAACATTTTCACTCTTCTTTTTACGAAAAACCTTTTGTGACTTTGCAGAGACACTATTGCATTGAACAACTAGTGCATCCAACTTCAACAGAGTACCAATTTGGGCACCCCTAGCCAGCACCATCGAGCCTCTAGTCATTTTATAGCCATTTCTAGAGAACGATACTTGCACTCCAACATCATTCAACTTGCTTACATAAAGTAAATTTTGAGCCAGACCTGGTATATGCATTACACCATCAATTCCCTTAATTCTACCATCAAGAAATTGAATTATGACTCTTCCACGACCAACAATCTCTAGAGATGAATCACTTGCCAGATACACTTTCCCACCATCACATTCTTCATACTTAGTAAACCAGTCTCTATGAGATGTCATGTGAAAAGATGCTCCTGAATCAATCAGTCATACATCATCTGATGCCTTAGTTTCCAGGGCTACAATAAAGGAATTTGCATCACTCTAAGAAGAATCATTGTTAGAAGAATTCTTCTTCCACTTATTTTTCTCCTCTTTGCAATCCTTTCGGACATGACCAGGCTTCCCACAGTTCCAAAACTTCACCTTGGACTTCCTACTAGGAGACTTTGATCTCCCTTCTAATTTTGATGTGGACTTCTTGTCCTTTTTCTTGCCTTTTTCTTTTGATCCGGCTCAAAAAATAAGAGCCTCCTTCACCATCTCAGAAGATTTCCTTCTCATCTCTTATGATAACAAAGAAACAACCACATACTCTATTTTGAAAATGGTTTTCGTGCTCTCAATCGCCATCACCAAGTGATCCCAAGAATATGGAAAATAACATAACAAGAGTATACAATGATCTTCTTCTTCAATCTTCACACCTACAGATGTTAACTGAGCAATCAACATGTTAAAGGTATTTAAGCGATCAGCAATAGATATTCCTCCCTCCATCTTTAAAGAGTACAAATTCTTCCTTAAGAACAACTTATTTACCAAGGACTTGCCCTGATAAATACCTCCCAGTCCTTTCCACAAGGTAGAGGCAATCTTCTCTTCATGAATGTTCAGGAGAACATAGTCTACCAAACAAAGTCTTATCAACCCTTTTTCTTTTCGATCTGAGAGATCCCAATATTCTTGCTTCATGGTAGTAGGTATCGTTCTAGATACAACAATCCAAAGATCGTGATCCACTAACAGGTCTTCCATTTTAAGTTTCCACAACTCAAAATTGTTTTTGTTGAATTTATCAATTTCAATCCTTCCACACGTACTTTTCATTGCCATCTTAATATGTAATTAGAAAAATTCAAGACTTCTACAAAACTCCCACTGAACAAAAATTGTCACAAAAAACCAATCTACCCACAAGGATAACACAATTGGCCAAGCTCTAATACCAATTGTTAGGAAAAATTCAATTGCAGAATAAATTTTCCTAATGCTAATTCTCAGAGGAGAAAAGAGATATGTCTTTTAATGTTGACAATTATAGTTCATTAAGATACAAATGAAAGAAATAAAAAAACTGAGAAACAAACACATAACACAATTGACACCAGATTTACGTGGGAAAACCCTTACGCGAGAAAAACCCATCACACCAAAGAAAAATCACTTATATTACAATAAAAAAAATTGCATACGAGTTACAATCTCTTCTTTTCAGATGACAATTCTATATCAACAACATTTCCCTAATCAACCTTGTATCGAATTACACTACACTGTTACAATTCTTTTGTTTAGCATACAATGGAATTCACTCACTGATCATTCAACTAACCAACCAGACTGTACCCATGACCAAAATTATTCATCTATCGCTCAAGCTATCTATTCGTTTCCCACAAGAAAACGGTCACAACAATTCAACTTCCCAATCAGTTCATATTCTACATCGCTCATTGGTCCAAGATAGAACACGTAGGACAAATGCTTGGTCAATTGATTTCAACTTTATCGCTCATCATTGAGACAACAAAATGTGTCGAACTGATTTTAGACTATCCACAAGCTATCACACACAACACTGGATCCTATCACTTAGACTTCCGTGAAGTATCCTCGATCTTCAGGACCATCAACAAAACAATCCCTATCGGCAACGCATTGGGAAGTCACACTGAACATTCATGTCTCCCCGATGACCCAACAAACACTAAGACCACACATGTTGACAAGAGTCACGCCGATCGTTCACTAGGAGCAGATTCATTGGGTAGAGAAATACCATCGACATGAGATCAAGAGGTTACATTGATAGCAAAAGTCTCCTCGACGTGTTCATCACCAAGACTCTCCCTGATGATCTTCATCGCCCAGACATCTGCCATCAGAGTGAGTTGGAGATGTCACCCCGACTGTTCTAGTCACGTTGATATTGCCGATACAACCACCAGGTCATGTCAACGTCGCCAAGACTTATGCTGTCAGAGTGAGTTTGGAAAATCACTTTGGTAGATCATGTCACCTCGATGGTTCTCATCGCCAAGATAGATCCAAGGTCACAACAATCTGATCAGCTGCTCATCATAAATAAATTCCAAAGGTCTCACCGATATTGCTCTTTCAGGATTTCAATGTCAGTAATCATTTAGGCACTTTTTCCAACAATGTCTACCAAATAATTTTATCAAACAGTTCACTTCCTTGATGCTATGGATAAAAGCTTAAAATAGGTGCTTTCAAACAAACTATGGATGCTTGGATAAAATCTATCAAAGCATAATAGTAATGTGGTAGCATAGACAAGGTAGTGAGTTGTTTGAAAAAAGTGCCTCAAAGAAATGTGGTCTCATGGTAATGGGCACCACATTTCTTTGAGGAATTTTTTTAAACAACTCACTTCCTTGTCTATGCTACCACATTTTCCATAAATGTCTACCAAAGCATTTTATCAAACAATCCACTTCCTTGCTACTATGGCTAAAATCATAAAGCAAGTACTTTCGAACAAACTATGGATGCTTGGAAACAATCTATCAAACCATAATATAAGCAATAGCATAGACAAGGCAATGATAAGTTTGAAAAAATGCATGAAAGAAATGTGGTTTTAGGGTGATGTGCATCACCATGAGATGACATTTCTTTGAGGCATTTTTCAAATAACTCATTGTCTTTTCTATGCTACCACATTTTCCATGCATGTCTACCAAATCATTTTATCAAATGGTTCACTTCCTTGTTGCTATGGTTAAGAGCATAAAATAGGTGCTTTTGAAAAAACTATGGATGTAATGTAGGGTACTCCCCTTACAAATCTTAGATCACAACAACAACAAAGAAACACTTAACAAGAATGCAAGAGAGAAATAAAGCCTCCTTTTATTACTATAAATAAAATGACATTACACAACTACATATGCCATCATATGGGCCTTTTTGACTTCAACAGTCTGCAATCTTCAAATCAAAGCTAACTCTCTCTCCAAATTTGTGCCTTCACGGTCAAAATATTCTCGACCTTCCTCCTTGATACCCCTTGCTTTGGTTTGATGTGTCATATTTTCCTATGCATCCACAACCTAGGGTTTCTACCCCTCATTCCAAGATTTTTTTTCCTTTTTTCTTTCTATCAATGATCTGCATTAAAGACAGTCACCCATGCTTGCCTAAGCACCACCATCCACCTCCCTATAGTATTCACATTCCTATAACTATCACTCATTGTATGTGCCATCGTCTCATGCAACCATTGATCTCACCCTATTTTGAATTGTCAATAACATAGAAACATGTTGAGCCGAGTTACTTTTGAGTCTCCTCGACATTGACCTCTCTCTTCGATACCTATTTTTTTCCATGCCATCATTGTGCAATTCACAACAATTGTGTGAAACGACCTGTCAACCAATCACCACACCTATCTGCACACATCACTGCCACCTCCTTATCAAGTCCTAAAAAATTTATTGCTAGGACTTCACAACATCAAAGTGACTTCATACCAACTCCCTTCAATAACCAAAAGTCTCCTCCATAAATCTTTGTCGAAATTTTGAAGAGACTCAGTATTATATTTCATTGATATGTGTTTGTCTCTTCGATGAAATGCATATCGAGATGTTGAAGGAACTAGCCACTAAGTCCTCCTAAAATAAGTATATCCCTTTGATGTGAAGCCTTTACAACCATCCATCACTATCACCTTTTCTATCACTATGTCAAAGGGACATGAAACATGGTTTCTTCAAAATCCTCATGTCACTCTAATGAGTTTGTTTATTGAACACTGAATGTTAGAGTTTTTTCCTCCTTCATGTCACTTACTCCAAAAGCTTGAACTCCCGCATACCTCCATACTCAATGAATTCGGGCCAATTCAACCCTTATTGAAAAGAAACAACACAAATATTTTGTTTGATGCAAGATTACTCTTACACCTTGGATGCTCCTGCATCAAGATTCTTGCAAAATATCTATCAAACCACAATAGTAAGCAAAAGCATAGACAAGGCATTGAGTTTTTTGAAAAAATCCTCAAATAAATGTGGTCTCATGGTGATGGAGTGGTCTCATGGTGATGTCCATCACCATGAGACCATATTTATTTGAGTCATTTTTTCAAACAACTCACTTCTTTTCCTATGATACCAAATTTCCATACATGTCTACCAAAGAATTTTATCAAATAGTTCACTTCCTTGTTGCTATGGCTAAAAGCATAAAATAGGTGCTTTTAAAAAAGTATGGATCTGCTTGGAAAAAATCTATCAAACCATAATAGTAAGCAATAGCATAGACAAGACAATAAGTTTTTTGAAAAAATGCCTCAAAGAAATGTAGTCTCATGGTGCTACCACATTTTCCATACATGTCTACAAAAGAATTTTATCAAACAATTCACTTCCTTGCTACTATGGCTAAAAGCCTAAAATAGGTTCTTTTGAACAAACTATGGATGCTTGGAAAAATCTATCAAAGAATAATAGTAAGTAGTAGCATAGACAAGGCAATGATTTGTTTGAAAAAATGCATCAAAGAAATGTGGTCTCATGGTGATGGACATAACCATGAGACCACATTTCTTTGAGGGAATTTTTCAAATAGCTCACTGCCTTGTCTATGCTACCAAATTTTCCATACATGTCTACCAAAGAATTTTATCAAACAATTCACTTCCTTGATGCTATGGCTAAAATCCTAAAATAGGTGCTTTTGAACAAACTATGGATTCTTGGAAAAAATCTATCAAAGCATAATAGTGAGAAATATCATAGATAAGGCAATGAGTTGTTCGAACAAATGTCTCAAAGAAATGTGGTCTCATGGTAATGTCTGTCACCATGAGACCAAATTTATTTGAGGATTTTTTTGAAAGAACTCATTTCCTTTTCTATGCTACCACAATTTCCATACATGTCTACCAAATCATTCTATCAAACAATTCACTTCCTTGCTGATATTTGGTAAAATCATAAAACAGGTGCTTTCGAACAAACTATGGATTCTTGGAAAAAATGTATCAAAGCATAATAGTAAGCAATATCATAGACAAGTCAGTGAGTTGTTTTAAAAAATGCCTCAAAGAAATTTGGTCTCATGGTGATGTCCATCACCATGAGATCACATTTCTTTAAGACATTTTTTCAAACAACTCACTACCTTGTCTATGCTACAAAATTTTCCATACATGTTGTAATGACAGAAAAGAGTCCCCCTTTTCCTTGCCTAATTTTGGAATAATTAATGATAAATTGGACTTGATATCACCTTGATATAGTCTTGTGATGAGTTTTACACATCCACATTAGGTCTTGGGCCCTTTCAAAGCTAAATAATCCTAACTCTTCCCTAATTTAGTGTTGTAAAGTGTATATTTACACCTTCACATTAAATTTAGGAGGCTTGTAAATTAAGTGGACCTAATCTACTGTTGTAATGTTTTTTACACATTCACATGGGATTTTGGACCCTTTTAAGCTAAACAGACCCAATTTTACCTTAATTTAACGTTGTAAAGTGTATTTATTTACACTTTCACATTGGATTTTTGGCCATCTTGCATTTCTGACTTTAATATCATCACTAATAGGCCCCTAAGAATCTATATTTTGCATCGCAAGGTATATTTTAACTAAAAACCTGACAATATCAACAAATAAACTTAATTTAAATACACTTTAGCACTCAAAATAGGCCCTATGTGACCCATTCACCATAGATGGAAAATGAGTCCCATTTGGCCTATTTTCAAGGTTGTAAGAAAAAAAAATTAGTTTTAAGTTCAAATTTCTTCTATGTCATCCTTTGGGATCAAATAAAAGGTCATTTACGTGCATTACCTATATAAAAAAGCTTTCAAATCACTATTTCATTAAGCATTCATGTTATTAAATTAAGCATTCAAGAGTTATGCATTCCAAGACTTTACAAGATCATCAAGAGATCATTTAAGATCATTTTTTGCCATTCAAGGGAAAAATTCTTCATCAATTGTTGCAACAATTCAAGATCCATCATCATGTCAAGCATATCAAGCATCAAGCATGTTATTGAGCTAGTTTTGTGATGTAGCATTGAAGATCCAAGATCAAGCATTGTTCTACACCTATTTTCAAGATCAAGATCTGCATCCTTCATGGCCATTTCATGTTGAGTTTTAGATTTACAAGACTCATTCAAGTTATTGTTGTCCATGATTCATGATCTTTGTTTCATGTTCCATGCCTTTATTTCATTATCTCATCATTTGGCTTACTTACCTATAAGGGGTTTGACCAAGGCAAACCCCTATTCCCTAACAAACAACACTTTTTCTCTCTCTTTGTGTGATTGAAGATCTAGGTGCTTTGAAGACTTGAAGATCATTGAAGATTGGGTTGCAAGCTTGGAGAAATTTGGAGTTGTCTCCCTGTTTGCAAGGTCATAATCATCACCAAAAAGTCACCTACAACCTCAAAATCAAGGTTTCAGATCCAGAAACAAAGAGGAATAGAAAAAACAAACATTGAAGTTCCAAAAAATCCAAACTAGACTCATTTTCCACAACTGGTGAATGAGTCCCACTATAGGTATTTTTCATAGATCTTTGCAAATTCACATACCCTTTTTCCTAAAACCTACTCTTATGTAGAAATCTAGAATTGGGACTGATTTTCCTAGAATGGTGAATGAGTCCCAATAGGCCAAATTTTCAAGATTTGTAGCATTTCCAGTCATCTCCAGATTTCTAGGTGCACACATTCTATTATGTAGTTTTTTGTGTTGATTCATTTTCATTTTTAGGTCATTTAATTCAAGTTTGCTTCATATTAGGGTTTTTCATTTCATCTTGCATTTCATTGTCTTTTCCAAGTCTAAACTTGGTGGTGAACCCCTCGTTAGTCTATATCTAGACCCTAGGATAGCCCTCTTGCAAGATCTCTTTCTCCCTTGCGTTGAGATCTCAAGGGTTATCCTTGAATGAAATTGGAAAAGTGGGTGTGCTCTATGTCCTAAACCATATGCTAGCACCATACCGCATTTTTATCATTTCATTTTGATGAGCCTACATTTAGAACATTTCATCTTTTGATTTGGAGTCCATCATCATCCTAGATCTAGCTTGCATTGACTTTGCATTAGGGTTTGCATTAGTTGATTGGTATTTTAGGGTCTCTATTTTTTTTGCATTAGTGAAAGTGCATATAGCTTACATTTTTGCATCTCAAATCGTCAAAAATCAATTGAAATTTTCATTTGCATTAGGTTACAACTCATACACACTAGAAAGCATAAAAATCATTTAAAATTTTCTAAAAAAATTGAAAAAAATCCCCTACTAGGACTCATTCGCCACCTTGGGCGAATTAGTCCCAGTGCACATCTAAAACCGCCTTTTGTAGCATTAAAAACCTTGTTTATGCACTTTTGTTTTCTGCCATTAGTTAGCTATTTCAGTTGGTAGACTTTTTTTTTCATGCATTTCACTAAATCAGCTAATTGGTCCATTTCATGCATTGCTCAATTCCAAATTTGCATTTGCAACATTTCATTTTTAGATCTTTGCATACCATAATTAGTACATTACCTTGTTTGAAATCTCAAAATTGCATTTCATTTTGAGTTTGTATAGATTACTTTTTTAAAATGTTAATTTCTATCTTTTGCAAGTTTTCAAGGAAAAAGTTAGTCAATAAACATGTTATTCATTCATTCAATGCATTCCCTAGTTATGAGAGTCTCTTAGTGCAAGAGAGTGAAAATTTTGTCGCTTGCCTTAAACCTACCACCCTCTTATCTCTCCTATTTGTGGGAATGATGTGATAAAAGAAGATGAAAATTTAAACAATCTTGATGATTATAGTTTCTCTTCCCCTAATATCTCTCCTACATGTGACAAAGGTATTTCGCTGTTAGAAGATGCTCTCATTGAGAATAATGACATTGTTGAAAGCTCCTCTTCTATAAACTTTCCCACATTGGAATATATTTTATCACAAGAGAATGACATCATAGACACATTTCTAAACATCACCTTACTTGGCCTCCATTATCCCTTTGCTTGTGAGAATGATTTAGTGGAAGAGGATGAGATTGTAAATGATGAGGATATGCTGGTGTTAGATGATCAAATATTTAAGATCTATAACAACCCTCTATATGATCCCTCCCCTACCTACCCTATTTTGGTAGAAATTAGGGAACAAAGGAATGAACTCATAAATGATCACGATAATTGTACTTGTTCTTCTCCTAGTATCTTGCATAGCTATGACAAAGATGCTTTGATATTAGAAAATACAATAGATGATAGTCATGTGAATCTTAGTTTTCTCCCTTCTCCTTGGCAAACCCCTAATAACCAAGACAATTAACCTTTGATCATTCCCCTAGTTGTGATGAAGTCATTATGGAAGAAACAATCCTTGAATGTCAAGAACATTTGGTTTTGTAGTTCTCCTAAAAATTCTACTCCTAAGAAGGATATCATGGTGCAAGCAAATGACAACAATAATGTGGCTTCCTTAGGTGATGGTAAAAAGGCGATTCTAGATTTCCCCTTTATTAGAAATACATCAAACCAAGACCACTGAGGTTATGAATGCACATGTTTTCATTATATCCCCCTTGACTATTGGACCTCCTACATACCCCATGGGACATCCTAAGAATCATCTAATCCTTTACCCACCTTCACACAAAACACAAACTCAAAAAAAACATGAACTTATCCTTTACCCATCTAATGCGAACACCATTGCTCATACATATAACACTATAAACAATCCAAAGCCAAGAAAAACACCTCCAACATCCCTCCCTTTCCTAATCCCATCTTACCTAGTCCTCCTCGTTTTCCTTCACATAGTAGGAAGGAGTATGATCTTGTTAAACAAATTAAGAATACTCCTACAAAGATATCCCTATGGGACCTAATTTAGAATTCATCTAATTATCACACTATGCTTCAAATATCCTTGCAAGAAGTTTTGGTTCCCTCTAGTACAAATTTGAATGACATAACAACCCCGATTCAAGGAATAAATGCTAAAATTGTTTTCCACTAAAGTGAACTCCCCCCTTGGGATGTGTAAGAATAAAATTATGCTTTCGTGGTAATAGTTCACTACAAGAGAAGAGGCATAAAGTGAACCCTTGTTGACAATGGATCAGCCCTTAATGTGTGTAGTGTGACTCTTTTGAATAGGCTTCGTATGGATAGATCAAAAATTCAATCCGCCTCTTTATCCATTAGTGGATTTGACAATGTGGGAAAATGACTGCTTGGTGTGATTACTTTGCCTATTACAGTTGGAAAGACCACATTAGAAACACCAATCCATGTTATTCCTGATGATATTTCATATAACCTCATTTTACGAAGACCATGGATTCATGAAATGAATGGTGTGCCTTCTACTTTGCATCGTATCATGAAGTATGTCTAGAACAAAAAATTGCACATACTTGAAGTTGATCCTGAACCAAACAGTTGTTTGAATATTGAGAAAAACAAGGAGAATCCTTTGAAAACATTAACACCAACTACACAAGTAGATCCCATGCAACAAAAAACACATTAAAGAAGTCAAAAAGCATTTAGAGGATATTGGGGTTCCTTATATTTCACACCAACATTCATGGGAGAATACAATATCATAAATGAAGAATCAGAAAAGGGAAAGGAAAAAGCAGTAATGTCAACACAAAATTTGGAAGACCCTTCAAAATCATCCACCTCAACCACTTTAGAAAAAAAGACAACAAAATTTGATGAACTTAATTATGAGAAACCACCCAATCCAAAAGAGATGAAACATCTTAATGGAAAAGGTTATGAAATGATGAAACAACTTGGTTATAGTGGAAAAGGAAGTGGTGCTAGATAACAAGGTATCCGCATTCCTATAGAGCCTCACATGCAAGAAATGACTAGTGGTCTTGGTTATTGTCCCTTGAAAGAAACAAACAAACCATCACTTAATATCAACATATTTCAAAAGATTCTTCTAAGCCGAATTTAATAGTAGTGCATCCTGAACTGATAGACATTAATGCTCCTAATTATTATCCTTTGAAAGACATGAAAGAAGCAAATAAATCCTCTCTTAACATTAATGTCATCACACAAAACACTTATGATTTGAATCTGTTAGTTCCTTTAAAGAAGAGTATAAAATCTCTCAATCTAAAGAGTCTTGTGTAGGTATGACACTTTATACTAAGCAAGAGATATCTTTGTCAACAAATAAAGCAATATATTCTACTTTTTTTCAAGAGAGTATCTTGTCAAGACTCCTGCAAGATCATTTGATATTCCTCCCTCCAAGAACACAAAATAAATTCTACTATAAAAATTCATTTTGCATGTATCATAGAGTTCATGGTCATTCTACTAATGAATGTAAGGCTTTGAGTAACAAAATTCAACATCTTAGGGAATGTGGTGCTCTTGCTTGTGTTGAAATGCCTCATTCCTCTAATTGACACTTTTCATTATTTTCAGCTCATCCTTGTCCTACACTAAGTGGGGTCAAGGGGTTAGATAGCCTTGTCCTCGTATCTCACTTGTTGTTGTCTATTTTGGCTAGTTGATCATCTTTCATATAAATAAAGAGCAAGCTTGCTATGTGGATGACATACCTTAAGTTGGCTCGCATGTGACATGTACTTATCCATGATGTCATTTAATTTGGGAACATATAACTTGGCATAGGGGTTTCCAAATAACCTGTCATTTCTTCTTCTGCTTTAAAGCAATTGCTCACAATAATGGTGTTAGCAATCACTTTAAAGTGGGGGAATACTGTTGGATGTTGTGGTTGTATTTCTAATATGTGTTTGTCATTGATGTCAATACTATTAGTATTGGTGATTCTAAAGGTTGTTTATGTCAAGGAGATTGAGTAAATTGTAATAAATATATTATAGGTAGCTAGTGAAGTTGAAAAGGTCAGAATGTTGGTAAGTTGTGAACGTTGAGTTTTCGGTGGAAAAAAATGAAGGGATTGTTATTAATTCTATCTAGTATGTTGTCCAGAATTTTCAATGGTATGCATCAAGATTTGAGAAAGTTATGAAGTTTTGTGTGTCTATAGTCATTTTGTTACTGTAGCAGGTGTTCTTGGAAGAGGAGGATGAAATTCTGGTAATTTCAGTTGTTGCGTATGTACTTTTGATATTCATGGATGAGTCTCGATCATGCTACATCCTTGTTGTACATTCACATTGATCAGAGTGTTCGTGATCAAAGATTTTTCCGATGTGTGCTCGAGTTTTCATGTTCTTGGCTGACATGATGGTGGTAGCATGTTGCAGATCCATGAGGATTAATATTTTATTGTTTGGCATGTTTGAAGGTGTTTGTTTGGGTCCTCACTATGTTGTGACTGACTTGTGTTGGTGCGCATTTAGATTTATTCATGTATTGAGGCCGACAGTTGTAATTTATTCTTTATTTGTGGCCGACTGGATAGTTGATGTAAATTGTTCAGTGGATATATAAGAGTGGTTGTTTTCCTCATTTTAAGGTATGCTCAATGTGTGCAAGTGGTGTACATATGCGAATAAAGGTCAAATCATTGAAGAGAAGAGAAGAGTGTGAAAGAGCTCAAGAAGAGTGTGGAAGAGTGTGTAGAAGATTTTGTGTGCCTTACCGAAACTGTGATTAGGATTTTGTAGAAGGTAATTTCTCAGTTCAACCTCATCAGATGGATTTAATCTGATTATTGTATGTAAGGTAGCGATCCTTCCTTTGAGGAGTGTTCTCTAGGCGGTGTGCCTGAATTCAAGTGCATTCCTTATTCATTCTTCATTATAATTCTAACAGGGTATAATCTTGTGGACTAACATCCACCATGGTTTTTCCCCTAACAGGGTTTCCATGAATAAAATCTTGGTGTTCATGTGTCTTTAACGTGCTATTGATTTATGCTTGCACTGTTATTTATCAAATCTGAGATTTAAGATTGATTAATGTTGAATAAGTTTAATTTTGGTAATGACTAATTCAGCCCCCCTCTCAGTTGTCTATCCTTGTTTTTCCAAAAATTGGTATCAGAGATAGTTCCTCTAAAGAATCCTAATAGCTTGAGGTGATCCGAGATGGCATCATACAAGAAGGATAGTCCTAGATTAGATGGTACAAACTACTCTTTATGAAAAGTTAGAATGGGGTGTCATTTGAAGTGTATTGGGGAACCTTTCTGGAAGATCACACAAAGTGCATCTACTATTCCTCAGAATGGTCCCTCCTTTGAAATGAGATCAAGCAAGAAGAAGTTAATACCAGGGTTGTAGAAGCATTGTTGAGTTCTTTGAAAAATTCAGAGATGACAAATGTGATAGGATTGAAGACTGCATATCAGATCTGGAAAAAGTTGGAAACATTGTATGAAGGAGATGCACTAGTGAAAAGTTCTAAGCTACAAAGTATGAAAGAAAAGTGGGAGGACATGAAGATGAGTGAAGATGAGAACATCCTCTCTTTCTCTTAAAAGATAAATGAATTGGTGATGAGCATTAGATGTGCCGGTGGAGCCTTGGATGAAGAAGAGATTGTGGCTAAGATACTTAGATTTGTGCCTCCTTCCTACAAAACAAAAGCTCATGCTATTGATGAACTCAAAACAGTGACAAATGTGACAAGAGACATGTTTATTGGAAAACTTGTTGCCTTTGAGTTAATTGAATTTGGTGAATCTACTCCTAAGATTGAATCTGCATTCAAGGCTACTGTATCCAAGAAAACAAAGCAGAGATATGATTCGGGAGAGAGTTCCAAAAGGACATTCAAGTATGAAGATGAGATGAAACAGATTTAAGATGAAGAAAAATAATTGGAAGAGCTGGAAGAATTGATTGTGAAAAGAGAAGCCAGAGGTCATGGTAAGTACAAAATAAAGTTACCTATTAAATTTTTTTCTTCCAGTAAGATAGGTCATTTTTCTTCAAGATGTCCTGAAAGAGTTTCTAAGTACAAACCTGAGAAGACTAGATTTCAAAGGAAATGTTACTATGCTGAAGAAGGTGTAACTGATGAAGAATCTAATAAAGAAATTGGAAATGAAGATGAATGGGTTATCATTGCTATCAAAGAAAATGGTCAGGAGTCCACTGAATCTACTAGTAATGTGAATGTTGAGAAAGCTCTTGCAAAAAAAATTGAAGAAAAAGATGAGTGGGTAATTGACAGCAGATGCTCACATCATATGATTGGTGACAAAAGAAATTTTGTAAGCTTGGAAAACTATGATAGTGGTGTTGTAATATCTGGAGACAATACTTCTGGTGTGATTCATGGTAGAGGCACTATTTTTTTTGGTGGTAAGCACAATACTGATAATGTTCCTTATGTAGAAGGCTTAAAGCATAACTTGTTGAGTGTTGGACAGATGGTAGACAAGGTTTACAACATTTAGTTCAAGGATGGTAAGTGCAAAATAAGGGGAAGTTATAGAAATATGATTGCTTTAGGTACAAAGACAAAAGGTAATATCTTTCATTTGAGTGTTTCTAGTGAACGTTGTTTAATTTATCAAATTGATTTAAGCTAGTTATGGCATAGGAGGTTGTGTCATGTGAACTTTCATAACATTGTCAAGATAATCTCTACTCAAGTAGTCAAAGATTTTCCTAAGTTAGTGAAGCCTAGTAACACTATGTGCAAGGAATGTCAGATGGAAAAGCAGACAATAAATTATTGTCAAAGAAAATAGTATAGCTCTAATGGAGTATTGGATTTGATACATAATGATTTATGTGGTCCATCCAGAATCAAAAGTCTACAAGGTTAAAGGTATTTTATGTTGCTCATTGATGATTATTCTAGAATGAAATGGGTTGCTTTCTTAAGAGAAAAACATGAATCATTAGAAAATCTCAAAAGCTTCAAAGCTATGGAAGAAAATGAGACAGGTCAAACTATAAAATGCCTAAGGTTAGACATAGGTGGTGAATTAAATTCTCAGGAATTCAATTATTTATGTGAAGAGAATGGAATCCAAAGACAACTATCTGCTCTCTGGACCCCTCAACAAAATGGAGTTGTTGAAAAAAATAACAAAACCGTTCTAGACACTTCTAGAACCATGATGTTGGAAACAAATGTTCCTCATTTCTACAAGAGAGAAGTTGTAAGTACTGCTGTGTATACCATTAACAAGGTGAGTTTCAACAGTAATTCTGGTAAGACACCTTTTGAGCTATGGTTTGGTTATAAGCCTACTACCAAGTATTTCAAAAAAATTGGAAGCAAATGCTACATCAAGAGAGATGATGATATAGGGAAGTTTGATGCTAGAAGTGATGAAGGAATATTTTTGGGTTACTCTACTAAAAGGAAAGCTTACTGGTGCTTTGATAAGAGGTTGAAGAAAATGGTTGAAAGTGCAAATGTCAAAGTTGATAAAGATATTGGTAGACCATCCGGATGTAGTGGATATGATTCAGATGATCAATATGATAGTGCTAACAATGGGACTATAATTCAGGCACAAAATCAAATTCAGATTATTTCGGTGAACCAAGGGAATCAAGAAGTAGAGATTAGCAGAACTGCAGAAGAAAGAACACAACAACAAGAAGTCAAAGAAAACCCTAAAAATCCCATATAAGGCGAAATCACTCTGATAGTCAGACCATAGGAGATAAGACAAAAGGTGTGAAAACTAGAAGAAGAATTTTGGAAGAGTATTGTCTAATTTCCAAAGCCGAGCCTAGAAATATCAATGAAGCATGCAAAGATGAATATTGGATGAAAGTCATGAAAGAAGAACTAATGTAGATAGACAAAAATGATACATGGAATCTTGTTCCTAGACCTCAAAACAAAAATGTGATTGGAACCAAATGGGTGTTTCGGAATAAGATGAATGAGAAAGGTGAAGTTTTCATAAACAAAGCAAGACTGGTTTGCAAAGGGTACTCGCAGATGGAAGGTATTGATTTTGAAGAAAAAATTTCCCCTGCTGCTAGAATTGAAGCTGCAAGATTATTTCTTGCTTATGTTACTTTCAATAATTACAAAGTTTATCAGATGTATGTAAAGTCAACATTTCTAAATGGTGAACTAGAAGAAGAATTATATGTTGAACAACCATATGGATTTCAGCTGACTGACAAAGAAAATATGATATGTCGATTGAAGAAAGCTCTATATGGAATCAAGCAAGCTCCTAGAGCTTGGTATGCTAGATTGGATAAATACTTGTTGAAACTTGGGTTCAAAAAAGCTATTGCTGATAAAAATTTGTATTTCAAGTTGGATCAGAATAAAGAATTGATCATTGAAGTCTTTGTTGATGACATTATTTTTTAAGGTGCTGATGATTTGTGTATGAATTATGCTGATGAAATGAAAAGTGAGTTTGAAATGTCAATGATAGGAGAGCTAAAATTATTTTTAGGATTGAAAATCACTCAATTAGATGATGGAATTTTTGTATCTCAATCTAAGTATGTGAAAGAGCTACTGAATTTTTTTGGCATAGAAGATTCAAAGCTAGTTGGTACACTTATGGTAAGCAGATTCAAAATTATGTAGAATGATGATTCTCCTAAAGAAAATCAAACAAGATATAGGTCAATGATTGGCGGATTACTCTATTTGACTCAGACCAAACCAGATATAATTGTTGTATGCATGGTTGCTAGATATCAAGTTGATCCTAAAGAGTCTCATGTGACTATTGTGAGAATAATTTTTAGATACTTGAAAGGGATAGTTGATCTTGGTCTTCGATATCCTAGGGATGATGATCTTATCTTGAGCGCTATCATTGATGTTGATTGGGCAGGAGATGTGGATGACACGAAGAGTACCAGTGGTGGTGCATTCTTCTTAGGGAAGAATTTGGTATCTTGCAAGCAAAAAGCAGAATTTTGTTTCATTGTCTACTGTTGAGGTAGAATATATTGTTGTTGCCAACAATTGTACTCAAGTATTATGGATTAAGAAAATTTTGAGAGATGTCAGAATTGAGTATGAAGAACCCATTGCCATATTCTATGAAAATTCAAGTGCCATAAAAATTTCCAAGAATCCAGTGTTGCACTCAAAGACAAAGCATATATCCATCAAATATCACTTCTTGAGAGATAAAGTAAGTGACAAAGAAGTTAGACTAGAGTATATACCTACCAAGGAGAAAATTGCAGAAATATTTACTAAGCATTTTCCTAAGGATAATTTTGAGTACCTCAAAGGAAAGTTAGGGGTGAGAACTAAGTGATGTGGATCTTTGCATTAGTCTGTGAATTCATAGTCATATGTTATTCCTAATTGATGTTGTGGTGACTGCTACTAAGGGGGAGTAGTCAAATGATTCAAATATGTGATCAAAGCATGTGTAACTTTTCCATTTATGTCAAAGGGGGAGAAGAACAATGTGAAAAACATGGGAGAAGAAGGAAACATGAAAAGAGTGCACAATCTAAGGGGGAGATTGTTGGAGAAGAGCTAGTTTGGTTGATGGAATTATTTTTTCACATCATGTGTTGCCATCAATGCCAAAGGGGGAGATTTTTGGATGTTGTGGTTGCATTGCTGATATGTGGTTGTCATTGATGTCAACACTATTAGCATTGGTGATTTTGAAGGTTGTTTATGTCGAGGAGATTGAGAAAGTTGTAATAAATATATTGTAGGCAACCAATGAAGCTAAGAAGGTCAAAATGCTAGTAAGTTGTGAACATTGAGTTTATACTGGTGTGCACTAAAGGTACTATTGTTAATTTTATCTAGTATGTTGTCTGAAAGTTTCAGTGGTATGCATCAAGATTTGAGAAAGATATGAAGTTTTGTGTGTCTATAGTCATTTTGTTACTATAGTAGGTGTTCTTGGAAGATGAGGATGGAATTTAGGTAATTTCAGTTGTTGTGCATGTACCTGTGACATTCATGGATGAGTTTAGACCATTCTATATCCTTTTTGTATGTTTGCATTGATCAAAGTGTTCATGATCAGAGATTTTTCTGATGTGTGCTCGATTTTTCATGTTCTTGGCCGACATGATGGTGGTAGCATGTTGCGGATCCATGAGGATTAATATTTTATTATTTGGCATGTTCAAAGGTGTTTTTTTGGGTCCTCACTATGTTGTGACCAACTTGTGTTGGTGCGCATTAAGATTTGTTCATGTATTGAAGTTGACAATTATAATTAATTCTTTATTTGTGGCCGACTGAATAGGTGACTTAAATCCGTGTAGCAAATATATAAGAGTGGTTGTTTTCTTAATTTTGAGGTATGCTCAGTGTGTTCAAGTGATGTACATATGCAAATAAATTTCAAATCATTCAAGATCAGAGCAGAGTGTGAAAGAGATCGATCAGAGTGTGGAAGAGTGTGTAGAAGATTTTGTGTGCCTAACTGGAATTGTAATCAGAATTTTGTAGAAGCTAATTTCTCAGTTCAACCTCATCAAATGGATTTAATTTGATTATTGTATGTAAGGTAGTGAGCCTTCCTCTGAGTAGTGTGCTCTAGGTAGTGTCCCTGAATGCAAATGCTTTCCTTATTCATTCTTCATTATTCTTCTAACAGGGTATAATCTTCAGGACTAACATCCACTATGGTTTTTCCCCTAACAGGGTTTCCATGTATAAAATCTTGGTGTTCATGTGTCTCCGATGTGTTATTGATTTATGCTTGCAATGGTATTTATCAGATCTGAGATTTAAGGTTGATTAATGTTGAATAAGTTTGATTTTTGTAACAACTGATTCACCCCCCCTCTCAGTTATATATCCTTGTTTTGCCAACTCATACATCAACACTCATGTTTTATGGTATGATTTTATTTCTTCTTATGATGCGTCCTTTTCTTGGTGGTATCATTGGGTTTTATTTCCTCTGAGAGTGTGATATCCTTTGAATTGTCCTCTCTTGGAGAAACTAGGCACAATGTTCCCTAAGAAGAGACCTTACACGAACTAAGCAAAATCCCTTTGAACATTCCTTACACTATTTTACATTCACAACATCGGTTATATGGCCACCTTGCATAACACACTTTGCTTTCCTGTGTAGCCATCTTGCTTTTTCATGAGTTCCAAGCGTACAATTTTTTTCTTGCCTCATGAAGCTCAAAGATCATTATTTGTTCATGAGCTCCAAGAATATGAAGTTTTTCTTGAGGAAATTATTATGTGGCACCTTATCAAAGTTATCAGGAGCTATGGCTTTGGTTTGGTTGTATGGGAGATGAGAAAAGGGATGAATTCCCTTAGCCACTCACATATGTGGGGAAATACCGATCATGTGTCTCACACTTTCAGATACTCACCCTGCGGATGACCTGAATTTTTGTGGCCCTAGAGAGCATATTTTTGCCAAATTTGGATCCACTCATCTTATTCTTTTCTTTCTTCTTTATGTCTTCAAAATTGTATGTTTGTGTATCTTGTTTTGCTGAAAATCATACACCATGTGTGCGTCCCTTTGTGCTTATTTCGTTCAAGATAGGATCTTGCATCTTGAAGGTTTGGTCACCTCCTTTGATCTTTTTCATCCTTTGCCATCCGTATTGGTACAATTGGACCCCCCTTGAATGTCTACTTTAGTGTGAGTTTGAAGCAAGTTCATCCTCTCACTAAAGTGGGGGCTAGATGTAATGACAGAAAAGAGTTCCCATTTTCCTTGCTTAATTTGGGAATAATTAATGATAAATTGGACTTGATATCGCCTTGATCTAGTGTTGCGATGAGTTTTACACATCCACATTAGGTCTTGGCCCCTTTTAAAGCTAAATAATCCTAACTCTACCCTAATTTAGTGTTGTAAAGTGTATTTATTTACACCTTCACATTAAATTTAGGAGGCTTGTAAATTAAGTGGACCTAATCTAGTGTTGTAATGTGTTTTACACATTCACATGGGATTTTGGACCCTTTTAAGCTAAATAGACCCAATTTTACCTTAATTTATATTAGCAAACCACAATAGAGTGCCTCTTGGGCCACCTTTGAGTTCTCCTATGTAGGATGTGTCTCAAAAGGAAGGCCCTCTAAAGGTATGCTTTGAAGTAAAAAGTGTGAAGCTCAAGATTATTTTTCTCACCCAAGATCACCTAAAGGTGTGAGGGGAGAAGACAACCACCTAGCTTTCCAAACATGGAATACACTTCATAGAAATTTGATTCTTTTAAAGCACTTCGAGCGGTGCTATCCCCAAAAAAGTGAATAAGATAGAAATTTTTCTTTTTAAAAGAATCCAATGGAAGTTTTTTGGATATCAATCAACGAGATAGAAAAGGTGCAAGTAAAAAACTATTTTTTTCATTTTTAAGCCCAAAACTTGAGTGTTTCTAAATCGATCCTGGTCTTACTTGGTCAAAAAAATGAATGTGAGCATGCAGACCAACAAAAAGGAAATCGTTTGGTCAACACAAAGAAAATCAAGCATTCCAAGTATCCATTTGAAATCTTAAAAACAATTTTTAGAGGACCAATTGAATTGTTTTTTTGTGTTGTTCTTTTTATGCACTAAGTGAATATTATTTAACCATGAAAACTTGTAAAGAGCTCATTTTAGAGCACTTAAATTTAAATGTGTTTTTTGTAGGGTTCCTTTTAAGCACCAAATGAAAATTTTCCTAAATTAAGAAAGATTTGAAAATGATTCATTTTAGAGAACTTAAATAAAAAATGTGTTGTTTGCAGGGTTCTTTTTAAACACCAAAATGAAGGATTTCTAACTTAAAAAGCATTAAAAATTTGAAACTCTTTGACCGTTCATCTTACCTATAGAAAAGTGTTAATGGTTTTACATAACTCTTTCAATCTTGCATACACACACATTATTACATGTCACACATTCCAAAAAGGCACCTGTTAGCATTAGAAAAACAAAACTCAACTTGGAGATCTCAGACACAGGTTTAATAGGGAAAAAGCATACAAAAACCAGAAAAAGTGCCCTTTGACAGTGAGCAAAGGTGCTGAAAAATATCAAGAGTTCTCTTTGTCAAAACATAAATGCACTAAAAAATTCAATAGTGCAAAAACCAGGGTCAACTGCACTGGAAACAAAGTCAAGTGTGCTTGTTTTGTGAAATCAAATGCAAATTTTTTTTGGAACCTATGCGTGAAGATTTTTTCAAAGTGCCTCGGGTCCTGTAACTTCAAATGTAGCTCATAAAATTGTTAGTTTTGAGGACTGAGGTCCCATTGAGCCTGCCAGAATGTGTGAGAGGGAAAATCTAATAGTGTAAATGAGATAATTGAAAAATAAATAGAAATTAATCTAATAAAAATCAAGAATCTAGATCTATTCCTTCACTCACAAAATGAAGCTAAACTATTACTGAATTCAAGAAAAAAGAACAAAAGATGAAAGCATACATGAATTCAGAAAAATAATAGTGTTACCATCTAGTGTCAGAGTGTATTCATGAAGATGTTGTTGCTCGTATCAATGTGAAGCCTCCATAGTTATGTTGCGAGAAATTGAAGAATGTGTGTGTTGATCGAAGATATTTGTTAAAGCTTTGTCAATGTCGGTTTGGCATTAGAACTCATTGTGTAAACTGTATTGATCCTTCGATCCTTTTTTTGTGAGGAAATAGGTTTGTTATTTAGCATTTGTGATTTGAAATGGATGACCAGGATTGCGTAGTAGAATATCTTGATAAACGGTTGAAAGATGTTGAGAGGATTTAGACATGAATAATTTGTGCAAAATAGCTTGCATGATTAGTGTGATTGAGGAATAGATTGATTAGTTAGGAAATATATTGATCAATCGGGAATTAGATTGAGCAATCAGTGATTCGTAATTTTCTCAATTAGAAAAGTAGTTGAGAATTATTAATTAATTGATTTAATTAATTAATTCTTTTTGGAGTTGAACATGCAAATCAAGTTTGAATTTTGCAAACAAAATTACATTAGTTTGATTTGATTTTTGATGATGTTTTGAATATTTTATTCAAATTATTCAAATTTGGAGGGAAAGTGAGTTAATTAAATTATTATGTTTTAATAATTCAATTGACTTAGGGGAATAAAGTGAATTAGCGACGTAATTAAATAATTGGCATTATTTAACTAATCAAGAGGAATAAAGTCAGATTAGGAATTTATTAAATAAATGTAATTTATTTAGTTGGTCGATTTGATGAAAAGTGAATTAATTAAATAATATTGTATTATTCATTTAATAACAGAAATATGGTTTTAGGACTTTATTAAATAAATATAATTTATTTAATTAGTCAAAAATGGTGAAAAGTGAATTAATTAAATAATGTATAATTATTCAATTAATAGAGGAATTTAGGGTTTTTGATGCTTTTGATTTGAAATGCAATGATATTCAATGATAATGATGCCAATGATGTGAAAATGTTAATGGGCCCTTGGTCTTCTAGTGAAGTTGAAAGGTTCAGAATGAGCCCACCAAGGATCAAGTCTTGTTGAGTGCAAAGCCCCAACACCTAAAAGGGGATAAGGTCGGGATTGTGCCCTAGGTGGATTTTGGCGGAATGGATTCCCCTCAAACCTTAGATGCTAAGCGGAAGGGGACCCCCTCGGGGTATCTCCAATAGAAAAAAAAATGTCATTTAAAGTGTGTGATAAGTGTGAAAGGTCAATTTAAAATGTCTAGACTTAGTCCAAATTTTTTCCTTCATTCTTGCACAATTTGTTTTAAATGTTAGATTCTTTCTTTCAAATATAGTATGGGTTTCCTCATAAAAAAGTAACAAACTTCAATGTTTAGAATCCAATGATTAGGCATGTAATTCTTACAAATTTTTTACATTACAAATATATCTTTGGAAAAATAAGTGATATATATATATATAGATATGTTTGATTGATACTCAACAAAAATATTATGTCAGTACCAAAAAGGGCATTAATATGGGTGGAAAATACTATTGATTTGTATATATAGATTGAATTAGTCATCTTAATATATATATATTTGAATATACATAACTTATTGTATATTGTTATTATAAATATGTTATAAATAAATATAAAAATTATTAAGAAATCATAGAAATAAAATTAGAGTATACTTTAATTATGATAATTTCTAATTATTTATGAAATTTAAGATATAGAGTAATGCTAAAATGTTTATTAAATAATTATTAAATTAAACTGAAAGGAAAAAAATAGAACATGGTCGAATTGTGAGGTCGACCCTCAGATCGACCATGGGTCGGCCTGTATAGGCCGCCCATGACAGCTATAGGGCACTCTATTAAGGGAGGGAAAAATAGAGTGATCAATCCTTTGTGAAGAACAAAGTGGTTGTCCAGTTTATCTATAACTTAGAATAAATAAATACATTTCTTCCTTCTTAACATATAAGATTTAAATTTCAGTTTGAATCAAATAAATACAAATGATTATCATAAATTTTAATTGAGGAATTACTTAGTTAATAGTTATAGTTTAATAACTTATAAACTAAACCAATCATAGAGTTAGGGAAAACCTTTAATGAAATGTTTCAGTTATATGCACCTAAGGAGTATAAGCTCTTTTGGGGCTTAATATGCCACAATCAAACATAGAAACTTTGTAATTCATGATGGTCTCACAAAAGACCTTGAACTTATTATTTGAACTTAATGGATAGAAATAACAATTTACAAATGGAACTGGAAGTTAATCATAATTAAGATTAGTTTCTTATTTTAATAGCTTTGTCTGAGTATAAATAAATTAGTTTACTTTTAATGTTAGGAAGTTGTTCAGACCTCTAGGTCTTTAGGAAGTATTTATATGTCATCAATGACTTAACTAAGAATACTTTATCATTTAAGCTACTTGTCTGAATTGACTAGGGTACTCGTTGAATAGGAAGTAAAACCCTTGTGGGATTCATTCAACCATTTTAGCTATCATTAGAATTTAACTTTGTAAGGGAGCTAGAATTTATTTCAATATCATTTCTTCGTCATGATTTAATAACCCCATTGAATCACTCCCCTCTAAAGATGAGATTTATCTTTCTAATTAGATTATGGATATGATAAGATAGAGACTTGGATTCCCCTTGGTGTTGAGTCATGAATTTATAGTTCAGGTTAACTGATCCTTGGTAGTGGTCAAGTCCTTTTTCTTCTAATAAACAATAATAAAAAAAAAATTGTAGTGGGTTGTTAAATTTTCTATTCTAATAGTGTTAAAAAATTATTCAAGTTAGTTTTCATAGATTATTCCTTGCATGTTCATGTGGTTATTGTTAATATTATCAATTTCATTTCTAATGAATAGACATTGAATGGATAACTTGGAAAGATAAAATAAATTGAGGTTGTCTCACTACTTACGATGCATCTTAGTAATTAAATTCTCTTAGTATATCTCAACCTTAAAGTAACCTTCATTAACACTTTAGATTTCATATTGATTTTAATTTAATGATGTAATTATGTAGATTTCTAATTATTTATTTAGTGTGAATTTTAGTATATTGATTAAGAAGATATCAAAGGGAGTAAGGGTATCTAATCGACTGATGATATTATTGTTGTGATTTTTCCAATCACAATAATATTTTCATTGGTTAGGAGTTTGTATAATATGAATATTATTAAGATAAAATTATGAGTAACATCAATATTGGATTGCTAGAGTTAATATGTTGGTGGATGAGAAAACTTGATGACCATGTAAATATTGGTGGTGAAATCTACGATGGGTAAAATAATAATAATAGTAAATTTATATCTTGCTATGAATAATGATGTTAAGTAAATTTAGAGTTAAATACAAAGGGTAATATTAAATATAGATATTATAAGTAACATTAATATAATCAAATTACTTATCAAGATAATAACAGTGTCAATACTAGTTATATTACTAAATGTAAATATAAAATGGAATCTTAGGAATAAATATAGATATGATACTAAAATTAATGCTACTCAATGTATTTAACATTATTTTGCAACTGTGTGATTAAATTTTAGGTGTTCATGTGTATTTATTAAAAAAAATTGGTGGTTGTGTAAAAGTTTGGGGCATGAAATTTGCAGATTTGTGAAGAAGATTGTAAACCATGGCTTCTACCTCCCATTTAGATATTGAGAAATTTAATTACATGGGTTACGAGATGTGGAAGTTGAAGATGTAGGATCTCCTTGAAAAGAGAGATCAGTGGTTGGCAGTTTCAAGTGAAAAGAAGCCAAAATCAATGTCTAATGAAGATTGGAGGAAAATAGACAAGAAGACACTTGGAACCATTCGATTGTGTCTTGTAGATTCCATACTAAATCTTCCAGAAGAATCTACTGCATTCAAGTTGTGGAGGATGATAGGTGAAATCTACCAAACTAAAAGTCTAAATAATAAGTTGTATCTCAAAATACGTTTGTGTTCTTTGAAAATAAAGGATGGTGATTATATTTTAGAACATTTAAATGCTTTTAATATCATTATATAAGTAATCTTGCATCTATAGATGTTAATATAAAAGAAGATAAATGTATTTTGTTGTTTTTTTATTTAACCGAATCTTAGGAAAATCTAATTATTGTCATAAGTGGTGGTGGTACAAAATCAAAAATGGATATTCTCATTGCTATACTTCTTTCAAAAGAGATGAGAAGAAATTTCATGAATGTCAGCTCCCAAGATGCCTTGCAAGTGTGAGGAAGGTCCAAAAAAAAAGGAGGGAAAAAAAGGGGATAAAAAGAGAGACAACTCTAAAGGACATTCTAAAACCCCTAAGAAGAGGAAAGTAAAAGTGTTGGAATTGTGGTAAGAGAGGACATGTGAAGAAGGAATGCAGAAAAAAGAAAAAAAATTCAGACACTTACACAAAAAAGTCCTCAAAAGATGGTGATTATGATGCTCTGTTTATTTCTATTAACACTATTAGTGATGATGCTTGCCATATTGATTCAGGTTGCTCCTACAATATGACTCCTCAAAAGGAGTGGTTTAATTCATATTCAACTTATGATGGGAGATAATTTTTCCTTAGTGATAACAACACAAAAAATATTGTTGGTAAGGGAAAGATAAAGTCTTTCAATGATGGAAGGGTTAAAACCCTTGATCATGTTTTACATATTCCAAGAATTGTGAGAAATTTACTTTCAATATCCAAGTTGAAAGATTTTGGAATGTATGTGACATTTGACAAGGCTAGTTGCAGGTTGGTAAGAGGGAGTTTGGTGATTGCTAAAGGATTTCGAATTGGGAATTTGTTTAGGCTTAATGCCTCCATTTTTTGTAACTCTGCCAATGTAACTAGCATTGAAAATGAATATATGTTATGGCACCATAGATTGGGTCACATACGTGAAAAGGGTCTTAGGACCATTTTGAACAAAAAGTTGGTTGACGATATTTTTGATTATTTTGTTGGTAAAAACATTTTTTGTGAGCATTGTGTGTTTGGTAAGCTTAATAGATCATCATTTCCTAATGGGGCTAATAAAGCTGAGAGATTATTGGAGATTATTCATTCATATGTGTTTAGACCAGTGGATGTTGACTCTTTTGGAAAATATCGTTATTATGTTACTTTCATTGATGATGCATCAAGACACACCTAGATTTATTTTATCCATGCAAAATATGATGTTTTCACTAGGTTTAAGGAATTTAAAGCCTTAGTTGAGTGGCAAATAGATTATAAGATAAGGGTGTTGAGATATGACAATGGGGGTGAATATTGTTTTAGGGAATTTGATGATATTTATAATCATATAGGTATTGTTTGGAAAAAATACTACTCCTTATACTCCCCAAAAAGGTGGGGCAGCAGAAAGAATGAACTAAACCTTAATGGAAAGAGCTAGGAGAATTTTTAGTGGTGGTAAGATTGATAGATGCTTTTGAAAATAAGTTGTAAGTATTGCATTTTATTTGGTTAATAGATCTCCTTGTTCAGCTCTTGTTGATAAAAATCCTTATGAAGTATGGATAGGTAGAAAGCCTTTTATTTCACATTTAAGGGTCTTTGGTTGTGAGGATTTTGTTCATGTGCCTCAACATAAGAATTCTAAATTGGATCCAAATGTATAAAAATGCATATTTGTTTGTTATGATGAGAATGTAAAAGGTTATAAGCTTTGGAATCCACTAACCCATAAAATGGTTTTCTCTAGAGATGTTATTTTTAGGGAGTTTAGAGCTTACTCGGTTGAAGAACAAACAAAGCAGAAAGATAACAAAAAAATAGTGCACTTTCATGTGGAAGAACAACCAGGTGGATTAGAAGATGGAGAAGAAGAAGAGGGTTCGGATATTTTAGATGATGTGCATGATGAGCATGTAGAAGAAGAAGAGTAGCAAGAGCCCCTTACTCCTACCTTGAGAAGGTCCACAAGATAAAGGAATCTAGTTGATATGTATATCCCATCTAATTTTTGTTGTGTATTTTATTTGTTGAGTACTAACGATGAACCTAGATCATCCTATAGGGAGGCTCTTTCTTCAAAAGAAAGTGAGCCTTAGATGTAGGCCATGCATGAGGAAATGATGGCTTTAGATAGTTGTGGCACTTGGGATCTTGTTAGTTTTCCCAAAGGAGGGAAGAAAATTGGATGCAAGTGGGTATTTAAAAATAAATATGGAGAAAATGGTTGGTTAGAGTGGTACAAGGCCAAATTAATGGCTAAGGTCTACTCCTAGAGAGAGGGAGTTGATTTCAGTGAAATTTTCTCTCCTATTTCTAAGTTAACTTCTATTATATTCCTATTATCTATTGCTATTGCTTATGATTTTAAAATAGAGAAAATGGATGTTAAAACTGCTTTCTTACATGGGGATCTTGAGGAAGAAATTTATATGCAACAACCTGGCAGTTTTGTTGTGAAAGAAAAAGAACACTTGGTTTTTAGGCTAAAAAGATCTTTGTATGGTTTGAAACAGATACCTAGGATGTGGTACTAGAAGTTTGATGCATTTTCATTGAACTTGGATTTTGTTAGAAGTGAGGATGATCATTGTGTTTACATTAAGGTTATTGATGATCATATACTAATCATTGTCTTTTATGTTGATGAGATGTTGTTTATGGGTAACAAAAAGGTAATGATTAGGGAGCTTAAGACTCGGCTTTCTGGCACATTTGATATGAAGGATTTGGGGGTTGCAAATAATATCCTTGGGATGGAGATCAATAGAGATCGGGTTCACATAAAGCTTTGGTTAAGTCAGAGTAAGTATGTTGATACCATTTTGTAGAGGTTCAATATGCATGATTGTAAACAAATAAATATTCCATTTTTTGTTGGTACTATTGGAATTGACTGATTCAATCCACAACTCCCATGAAACACTTGCAAATAATCTAGATAAATTTACAAATGAATGTGCATGCTTATATAAGAAAAACACAAGCAAACCCTACATGTGGATTAACAAGATAGTGACAAGTGTATTATTCTCATGCAATGGGACAACTTGTCCTAAATTTATTCTAATCTGATAATATGAATTAAACTAAATGTTAAAATGAAACTCCTAAGTTTAGCTTAAGTGAACTAAAGTAAAAAAACCTCTAATAATTAATTACTGATTAATTAATTATCATATAATGACTTATTTACTCCAACACACCCCCTTAAGTTTAACTTAGGGAGAAACTAAACAACTGATAAAGGAAACTAAATGAATCTAGATGGGTCCCAACAACAAGTTTTAATGAGGTTTCCATGTACAAGAAACAAAAATATCTCATAACTGGAGAAAAGGAGAAAACCACAAGGGAAAAACTCCTCTCCAAAAGAGAGAAAAATCAATGACTGCACTAGTGAAAGAAGGATAGAAGGAGAAATCAATGTGACCCCACAAGGAATGCTTTTTTCATGCATGCATAGTAGATTTCCCTCAATAGGAGAGAGAAAATATGGATATGAATCCCCCCACAATGAAGTAGTTCCTATGCCAATGGTGAACGCTTGAAGATAGAATATGATCCATTGCCTGCAAACAACATTTCTTCCCTTAGGAAGAAAATGATCCACATTTGATTGGAGAAGCCAATCCAAAAGATTGGGTGATTCTAGAATCCAAATCCAGATGATGTGTGCCTCTTAAACATGTTCACGTATCCACATGCCGGAAAGTGATGATATCGATCCAAAATCCTATGAAGACTGATGTAGAACAAGCTACAAAGGCAATGAAGATGGTCGGCCAATAGTGTTGATGTGGCTATCAAAAAAAAGGAGATGAATGTCCTCAAAGTAATCCTCCAGATATGTAATATAGGACTCTAAAAACAAGGATGATATGTCCACAAGAATGAATCCCAAGTAGTTATGTCTAAAAGATGAATGATGTCCTGTTGTACTGAACTAATAGGGGCCAAATATTTGGTGATGCCAAGCTGATCAAGAACAACAAAGGATGTTGATGTAGTCTCAATCTGAAGAGTGGGAACATGAAGATAAGTCTCTGAACCATCAAAACATGAAAGACCTATGATATACTCAAGCTCCTATAAATTATCATCATCAAAGGGTATAGAATTTGCGTCTGCAAGAGGGATGAGACAATCTATAGCAGGATCCTCTGAGTATGGAGAGATATGAGGGTCTTCATGGATCTCCCAAAGTCGTGTCCAAAGTATGTGGGGACATTTAATGTCTGATATAACATACATAGTGTCAAGATCAACACTAGAACATATAAACCTTACAATATGATCTCTTATGATGCCCCATGCCGATAAAATCCCTGGTGTGTCTGGTGTAGGTATGAGTCCATAAAAATAAGGAAAAATATTAAGCCACCTGAGATGTGTCAAGATGAAATTTCGCCAAGACTCATATTTATCCTTATCTAAGTTGATCATAGAAGGGTGAACAGAAAAACCCATGATACTCAATCAAATGAAAAAATCAGAGACTAATAATCTTAGTATTGATCAAGTATATCAAAATATGTCATCTCACACAAAAAAATCCTTTCCAGGTGCCAAGATGTCCAAGGTGTGAAAACACAAAATACTTAATAAAATGTACCTGGGGTAGATTCTAGAAAATGTGCATGAATAGATCTAAAGAGCTCTAAAATACCTTTCCAACACCGCTTCAACCGCAAAAATCGATGATACAGGCAAAAATTTATGAGTTTGGAAGCACAAAATGAAGATCTGAATTTGACTGAGAATAACAAGAACCACTAGAAAAATTTGATGATGAGACCTGTACCACTAGAAAGTTCACAGAACAAGCCTTCTGACAATATCTCATTTTCTCAATTTCAACACCGTGTGCCCAAGTTATGCCAAAAAGAAAAAAATTGTTCCTTGAAGGAAAATAAGGGCTAGGATGGGGCTTGAGACCTGTCTGTAAAATGGCATCATACTAACGTCAAAAAAAATCTAGGTTAAATTTGATGGCTGGATGCTCGTCAATGCAAAAAATCCTCCTCCCTACTAAGAAAAATTTCCATCATCGGTATATGCCTTTGTTGCAGTAATATTCCTAGCGCTGGTCACTGACATAAATGATGATGTCACTATCGGTTTTTCAAAAAAATTCCAGGTTCCAAGAATCTTTCAAAGATTCGCTACTTGATTTTTTCCGGTTTGTTAGTTTGTGGGAATAAAAAAAGATTCTAGAGGAATCTTCTACAAAAATTGCTGCTTTTTTCAAAAAAACCTTGCTAATTTTGTTAAGGGCGTTGTTGGCATTAAATGTGTCGATTTGACCACCACCTACGTCAGGGTATGGCCTATGCAGACCTTTAAAACCCTACATAGGTTTTTCAAACTTTTTGAGATTTGATTTTTCAAAAAAGAATTTTTGTTTTTTAGAAATTTGTTTTTGATTTCAAAACAAATTTTTTGATAATATTTTTTTGAATGCAAGGAAAACAATAATTTAAAAGCCCAATTTTTTTTTATCAATGGAGAAAATTTCAAAAACCAAAAAAAAAACCCTGTACCTATTGTGCACGCAAATCAAGGCACTTAGATCTATATGGATTTCTGTGTCTAAAAAAAAATTGCCTTTAGTTGCAACTACTTAGAAATTGATGAAACAACAGGTTTTCTTAGGGTTTTCGGCCTCTCCAGACGCAATGGTGAGGTTCGTTTTTCTCCAAGATGCACCAAAAAAAAATTCAAGGCCAAATCTCTTCAAAAATTAAATAGGGGGCTATAGATCTGTGCTCTGATACCATGTTGGAATTGACTAATTCAATCCACAGCTCCCATGAAACACCTGCAAACAATTACCTATCACAATAGAGAAGATCAAAAGAAAGATAATGCTCGATAACTCTGAGAATTGTATTGATGCAAATAACCTGGATAAATTTACAAATGAATGTGCATGCTTAAATAAACAAAGCACAGGCAAATGATACATACAAAATAACAAGATAGTGACAAGTGTATTAATCTCATGCAATGAGACAACTTGTCATAAATTTAGTCTAATCTAATAATAATAATTAAACTAAATATTAAAATGCAACTCCTAAGTTTAGCTTAAGTGAACTAAAGTAAAAAAACCTCTAATAACTAATTACTGATTAATTAACTATTAGATAAAGACTTATTTACTCCAACAGGTACTAAGTTGAGTTTAGACATGTATCTTAATTTTTGTGATGATTTTGAAGAGAGTCTTAATGTTCCTTATGCTAGTGTTATTGGTAGTTTGATGTATGCAATGGTTTGCACTAAACCAACTATAGCCCAAGTAGTGGGAGTTTTGAGTAGGTTTATGTCTAACCTTGCTAGAGAGCATTATGATTTTGTGAAGAGGGTGTTTAGATATTAGTGTGGTACTTTAGATTACTATTTGGTTTATCATGATATTTATGACATGGTTAAGTCATTAGATATACAGGGTTTTGCTGATGCGGATTGGGTAGGTGACTTGGACAATCAAATTTCCACTAGTGGCTATGTTTTTACTTTGTTTCCACAGTTTCATATTCCACCATTGAAGTATAGTATATGGATGCTACACATGCCTCTAAGGATTCAATTTGGTTACAAAGACTTGGTATTGGAATTGGTTTTGATTGCATGACAATGAGGATTGGATGTGATAGTCAGAGTGCCATATGTTTAGCCAAAAATCCTATGTATTATGCTCATACTAAGCATGTTGATGTTTAGTATCACTTTCCACAAGATATGGTTGAGAATGGTAGGGTCTTTTTTGAGAAGGTTGACACTTTGGATAATGTTGTAGATTCTCTCATGAAGCTAGTGACCACATATAAGTTATTTGGTGAAGGAAGGCTATGGTCCTTGATCACTTTATATCATTGCAATGTATAATGGCAAGTGGGAGAATGTTCGGATAGGTGACATTATAATTGATATACTAAGTTGATAATTATGTGTCTCCACACTCTTTAGAAAGTTTACTAGGGGACTTGGACAAAATATTTATTATTTGTTTTCCTATGATAAATTGTAATTGCATTCAAAGAGGTTGATTGTCTATGGTGATGGTTATAGGGAATTTTGAAAGAATATTCCTCTTGGGTTTCCAAATTTATGAGTGGGAACCACTTTGGTGTGCATGTCCTTTCATTTTTTGCATGCTCTTGTATGGTTGGGCACCTAGGTTTGCATTTTGGTGCATGCTCTTGCGTGAAGCCATCAGAGCCATCAGAGAGTTATAGAGCACTTGGTATTGACCAATTCTGATTGGTTGTGGGTTAGGTGCCCATGTGAAGGCCACATGGTGATTATTCAATAATTTATGCTATGTTTATGGGTTACCCACTAAGGGGAGAATTTGTTTTTCTAGGTGCTTTTTTTTGTTCTTTTTAGATACCATGTGTGGCATTCTCTCCCACAAAATTCTATGTATTAGAGCCTTGAGATGGTGGTTTGTAAGAGTTTGTTTGCAGGTTGTCAGAATGATGAAGTGCTACTGGAATTCGGAGAGAAGTGTTGTATTGTTTCATCTCATTTGAAGATTAATATAAATATTGGATCTCTTTGGGTGTGGATTTTTTTCTCGTAAGGGTTTCTATGTGTATATCTTGTGTCACTCGTGTTTGGAAACTTGTGATATTGCTTATTTTTCTTTCACGTTTGGAATTGTTAATCACATAATCTCTTTATAGTAATCTTGAATAAACATATTTTAGATTTGCAAACACATTATTAAGTTCTATTGCTACAAGTTTCAACTTGATTTTTCAATATGATCATGGAGGATTGAACCACTTGTAAGGATCAAATCATCCACATATAGAACAACAATCAAAATATTATCCTCATGTATATGAATGTACATTGTGGGATCAAAATGACATTGTGTGAATCCAAAAGAAATAAAGAGTTTCCCATCTTCTCATACCAATCCATTATAATTTTTTCTAACCAACAAGAGGAATGTTGTTTGTCAATCTTGAACACTCTTCAACATTCATGTTCATGTATTCACCATTCACATATGAGTTACTTGATTATAGGGGAATCTATAGTCTCATTATCTCTCTCTTATGGGGGGATATCTATTATACATTTGTGATGGATGTATTCCTTGGGGGTCATGTTGAGTCCCTCTTCCATCACTTATACATGTTTTTTTCTTGCATTCTCTCTTTTGGAAAGGGTTTTTTCCTATGGGCTTTTCTCCTCTACTCCACTTGTAAGACATATATTCTACACAGGTACTAACGTTTCCTAGTTATCAAGACCCATCATTTATGCCTCTTTGCATTATTGCATTTTTTAATTCTCCCTAAGTTGCACTTAAGGGGGTGTTGGTGTGAACAAGGATATTTCCTAACCAATTCACCTTCTAGGTCTTATTCACAATTGTTAGTTATGTTTACCTAGGGTTCACTTGGGATCCTTATCTCTTTTTATTTTCTCATGTTATATGATTATGACACATTTCATAATATTATGTTTATTTATCATCTCACCTTTCCTATATAAGCAAGGACTCATATGTACATTATTCACCATTGTATCATTATTGTATCCATAATCAAGCAATTTATTATCTTGTTACTCTCTTGTGGAAGGTTATTTATGGTTTTGTAGGTGATCTTGGGAGCTCAATTTTTTGTGTGACTCTTATTGCACAAGTGAAATAACTTTATCATGTGATAAATGAAACAACGAAAAATAGTTGTGTTGTTTTATTTGAGGGTTGTTTTAAAAAGGGAGGGTTCACCAAATATGGACCTATTTTCCTTTATTTTATTAGGAAATGAAACCCACACAAAGAATTGACTTGCAACCCTTAGGTGCGTCAACTCAATGAGAGAATCTATTTATTTCCTTAGGATTGAGGATCAGGTTATCAACATGAACAACACTTTTGGGATAAAAACTAAAAATAGAAAATCTGCTCAATTATGCTTAGTCAAACTTGAAAAAATAATTGAAAGCTCACTAGTAATAGAAACGGTAAAAAATTTGCAGATTGTAGGAGGGTTAGACACTATGTACCAATCACCAAAAGATAGTTTTAGGAGGAAAATTGGGACACATTCACCCATGGGAAAATGAGTATCTTCTTAGGGATTTCAACCAGCTTTTGATAGCCTCTAATGTCAATTTGTAGCTTCTATTTGATCTGGGTTTTAGTTTTTAAAAGTTGGAAATAAGATCTGTAGGTGAGATTTTGTGAATTGACAACAAATTTGACAACTTTTCCAATTTTGCAACTTCAAGAGATGTTCAATCCTCCTTCAACCTAAGATCTACAACACAAACAAAAGAGGGATTTATTTTTAGTGAATGGAGGTTTTCCTTGGTCAAACCCCATTTAGGTAATTAAACCTTGAATTGAAATAATGATGCATGAAAGGGAATGATGAATGAAAAATAGTATGCTGCAAATCACCAAACCCTTGAATAAACCTTTGGAAGTCTACAATATTGATCTTGATCTTGCATGAAATGGCTTCAATGGATGTGGATCTTGATGCTTGAATACTTTGACTTGATCTTAGAAACCTACATCACAATGTTAGCTCCAAAAACATGCATAATTACAAAATAATTTGATATGATGCTTGAGATCTTGATTGCTAGAATAAATCACTGATAAATCTGCTGTTGAATTCCCTTGATCATAAAATTTTCTATATTTTTTTCTCACTTGAATTTCTAGGATTTGAATTAATGAAATAACTTTGTATTTATAAGTATATATCCTTAATTTCTCAAAAATTAAACATACAAGCCGATGTGAAAATTTAAATTTAAGGACATTAAAATACCGCCAAAAATATAATTTAAATTTAGGTTCAAAGGCTTAGGGTGGACCCATTATCCCATGGGTGAATGGGTACCAAGTCCCTATTCCTAGAACACACATTGCTCAAAGTAAAGTGTTATGTGTTGGCAATAATTATTGCCAGGTTTCCCCTTCAAAAAATACAATTTATTAGGCTTGTAGATGCAAAATAGGGCAAGTATTAATGCATAATTAAGTCTAATTTAATTGAGACCCAAACAAAGTGTGTAAATCTAAAGAAGTACATTTTCCTACACTACAATAAAAAAATCCATGATGACCCCTTAAGGAGGTATATTTCTCTCTAACTTTGATGATTAGATCCAAGACCACAATATCCATCACTCTAACTTTGATCATGTCATAAAAACTCCATGATGATCCCACGAGGAGGTATATTTCTCTCTAACTTACTTGATCAAGCATGAGCACCGACATTTGGACTTGGTCCAAATGTTTGTTCGGGGCTCAAATCCTCAAAAGGACATCAAGAAGGAAAGAAAAGATGGGGAAAAAGAGTAACTCTTGGAGATTCTCTAAAGTGGGTTTTTGACCATAGCCCAACAAAGGAGTAATAGAGTTTCCTCAAAAATTATTGATGGACTTAAGCATGATACAACAATGAAATTTTTCAGATTATCCAAAAATGATGGGGAGCACAAAGGGTCAATATAAAACATTAGAAACTCATTAAATTTTTACAAGTGCTAATAGAATCAACAGTACAATGGAATGGAGAGCTAAAGGGCCAGTAGATGCAAGGTGAACACTCTAACCCTAAAATTTAAATATTATAAAATCAATTTATAGATTTAATTTAGTCTTACATTTCAAAATAAAATATAGTAAATTGGTTTTAACCTTGTTCAAATTTACATGTCTATCAATTCCAAATATCTCATCTAGCATCTCATCTTCAAACATTATCTTATCCAATATGGATTTGTCTTGTTATTTATCATGTGAACCTTGATCATCCTCAAACCCACAATCATAAAGAGACCCACAATTTTGACATATGCAAGGTGAATGCCAAGACTTGGAAGACTCCTTGTCATCACCTTATGCTAGAGTCCAACTATGTTGTAAAAGGGTCTAAGTGAGTTGATGGATTGTAGGGTATCGATCTCAACGATCTCCTTCATAATGTAAGGGTCATGAAATTCTCAATGTCTATCCAAGCAATGGATCTATGTGTCTATTTTTAGGCACATTGTTCTTCCACTTTGTCATGTGTAGAGCCCCCACCTCTACCTTGGAACTCTCGCATGTTGAACTAGTTTGGGATCTCATTGAGGAAGAAATTGTAATAGAGTTTCCTCAAAAATTATTGTAGGACCTCATTGTTGTTGCATGGAGGATGGTAAAAAACCATCTACCAACTATCTCAAAAATTATTTTTTATCCCTTGGTGTTGGAACCAATGGATACAAAACCTCCTGCAAGTGTTGTGTATGGGTGCATTAGTTTGTGGGTCAATGAAAAATGCACATAAGTCGAATTTCAATATTTATTTTGTTCTAATTGTTCATAAAATAATTTTTGGGATAAACTATTTTTATTCCCTCTTTTTCAAGAATAAGTGTTAATTTGGCTACTCACAAAATCTGTGTGAGAGATGATAGATTCTAGTGAAGTTGTGAGGGTATATCAATGGGAGATTTTTCCACTCAGATCTCTCACCTTTTCAATTATTGTTTCAAATTATTTATTGTTTCTTTATATTTTCCTTAGGATGTTTTATTATGTCTCGACAGGATGTCAATATTATAGGGATTTGTTATGATTGTTCTTCACCAAGGTTTTCATCAATTGAATGATGGTTTCATGAATTGTTGAGGGATTTTAAATTATTGGAAATCAAAAAAACACTCAAAACCATTTCTATATTGATATTTAGTAAAAAAGCTACACTAAAAATTAAAAAACTTAACTCAACCTCAAGGACATCCTCACAACATTTTTCATGGTGAATTTGCAATGATTTGGTGATAATTTGACAACTCCACAATGTGAGCATGCTCTTGGATGGTCAATGTTTTTTTAGGTAAAAGGTAGAGTTCAAAGTTGATCAACCTATTTTTTGTTTTATTTTTATGTTTTACATAACACAAACATATTATGGCTCAATTACTACCAAGCCATAACACATGAGTGTGTTGTAGTGCGCTTGTGTTAGGTATTGTATGAGACCAAAATTAGCGGGACCAATTTTTGGCCCCCCATATTTCTACATTTTCCTGTACACAACTCATTTAGTTTATAGTGATATCAAGTTTTACATTTTAAATAACATATAGTTACAATACTTTATAAGTTTTAGTACATTTTAAGTTTATAGAGCCTCAACTTCTAGGTTTTTAATTCAACTAATACAAGGTACATATTGAGAGGATATTTATTTTTAGTGATAGCGGGTTAAGAATAATAATTTACAAATTTATAGTTATAAGGGAAAATTTAGCTAGTTTACTGATTTTATGTCCCATGATCCTTATCCTACTTCATTTCTCACTTGCATATCATGTTGCTACATACATGACCTTAGATGATTTTATCCTTTCATGATCCATGTTACTTCATGATCACACCCATGTCATATGTCGTTATGTTTGTGATTTGATGATTACACCTTATATGGCATTCTAGTGATGTATACATAAACATCTATTACTATTGCTTTTGTATCCCCACTGTAACATAGATTTTCTAGAAAGAAGTTCTACAAATTGATTAAGATAATCAAATCTAACAAATAATCTAAATAAAAACAAAAAATAATGAGTAAATGAACATAATTAAACTAAACAAATCAATTGGAAATCTCTCACCGAATATGCATCCACTTCTTCGAATTATCTCAATTGTCCTTCTCCATTTTGTTGTATCAGTATTCTTTCCCTCAGATTTTTAGTATTGATGCAAGCATAACCTTGTTGAATGTCTAAGAATATCGAAGATTAATTTTCTTCTCAAAAGTATTGATTTCGGGAGGAGGAAATAATGATAATGACAGGCCATTTTATAGATTTTGGGTTTTTGAATGATCGACTCAGATTCAAAGAGAGATCGACGGACAAGATTGATGAATGTCATGCGATGTGAGTTATGTGTCAGATAGAATGTGAGTTAGAAAATACTGTCAGATAAAGATTAAATTAGAATGATAAATTAATCTTGTGTCAAGACTATTCGAAAATAGAAAGAACAAGATTTTTTGATTAAATAAACAATTTAATCTTCCGTTAAGAGTCTTCAAAAATAGAAGAAATAGACTTTGAATGTGAAAGACAAAGTTAGAACTCAAAGATGAAGAATTCAAATGCACATATGAATTAATTAATTAAATAAATATAATTAATTAATAAATTCTTTCATGCATATGAGTTAGAACTAGTTAACTGCCTATTTGTGATAGAGAGTCCTCTCGTAGAGATGATCAGATATCGAACCTGGAGATAACTTGCAGATTAAAAATAGATCTTGAGTTAGGAGGTGAGTGAATAATTTAGATAACTGAATGATAGAAGAATGTGACATAAATAATTAATAATGAATTAAATGTTAATTTAATTCAACATTCGAAAATGAAAGATTTAATTAAATAAATAAAGATAATTTATTTAATTTGATTGTTTAAAAGGTGGAATTGAATAATTAAATAATAAATATTTGATTATAGTTGAAAAGGTGAAATTGAATAATTAAATAATAAATATTTAATTATAGTTGAAATATGACAAAGGGGGTTTAATTAAATAACAAATATTTAATTTAGAAAGGAAGAATTAATTAGTTAGCGACATAATTAAATAAATATGATTTATTTAATTAATCAAGTTGAATAAAGGTAATTATGAATTAATGTATTAATTAAAAAGGGGTATTTAATTAATAGAAGAAATATGTGTTAGAAAGATAATTAAATAATAAACATTATTTAATCATGACCATGGATAATAGAAAATTATGTCGAAAGTAGCTCGCGGGCCTAGACCAATTTTCGGTGTCTACAGTTTGCCCCTCTTTGATAGAATGTTGTTTTGGCATTGTGTCAAATAAAATATGCCCTGATCGTGCCCCTCGAGAAAATTGACAAATTTTTGAACGATTTCAAAAAAATTTAGGAAATATTCCCGATAAGTCAATTTGATGGTCAAAAATGCTATGGAGTTTACATAATTGAATTTGGAAGTTTGACGAACGTGTACGGGTCATTAGAAGTTGGAAGGTTAAGCGGCCAATTGACAAGGTCAAAATAAAATGCCACCCAAATCCTAGGTATAAATAGGAATCAGGTAAAAAACCAATTCATTTGCACCTGGAAGAGTTGAAGAACTTGTGATTTTGCTCTGAGTATTGGATGACGATGGCTCCCATTCCATACGTTGTGCATCAAGGTTATCGGATCTGAACCTTTCGATGGCCAACCGATGCAAGACCACTGGTATGTACCTAAAAATGAGCTTTTGAAATTTCTTTTTGCACGTAGTTTTAGGCATGTAAATTTTAATTTGCAAATGCGGCCTTTCGAGATCAATGCATATGCTATCGTACACAATGTATTTGCTTGTGGAATTACGCATATGTGAAATCATGCCTAGGATAATTTAGGATATTTAGGTATGCAACACATATGAATTAAAATGCACCGCATTTGTAGTTGTGTGTCGCATATGCATTTAGGGTAAACACATGTAGGATATTGCACCGCATTTGCAATTTTGAAACACATTTTCATTTGTTAGAAAAGGTTGGATTTTGTGCAATGCATATGAAATATGCGACACAAAGGCCTTTTGATGCAATGCATGTGTATGAATGCACCACATTTACGATAGTGAGCCGCATTTGGCTGGAAAATTTTTGGAAAAAATTCCAAGTAAAAACTTGAAAAACTTCACATCATGGTTGAAATGCAGGTTGTGTGAGATCTTATATATACTTGGGAGTCATGTCCTAATACCTTTGATTTGAGAGATTCGCTGGTTAGTGCAGAGACACAACTATTGTGGAGAGTCGGCCTTCATCACTCTCTTGCAATGCCCTCAATTTGGGCAAATAGAGGGATGCTGACAACTTTATGCGAGCGATGGCACTCAAAGACATCATCGTTTCATTTGCCGACTGGTGAGGCAACTGTTACCTTGGAGGACATCTACAGGATTCTGATACTTCCTATCAGAGGAGACTAGGTGATGTATGATAGCCATCATGGTTTTAGCGAGCTTGCCAGATTCTATCAGTATGATGATATTAGCAGGCTAGGTATTGAGCATTATGAGATTAGATGGCACTTATTGGCAGACAGATATGAGAGGATCGACTATATCCTATGCACTTTGATACGAGGTATAGTCCTTCTAGATCGACGAGGTCATGGTTTTCCTGTCGGGTGGGCAGAGATGTTGGTGGGGATGTTAGAGAGAGACTATGTATGTCTAGGATCTGTGCTTATTGGGCATGTTATACTTCCACTTACATGACATAGTGTATAGAGATGCACAGTCGATGAGCTGTGGGACTACTCTTCTGATGGTTTGGGCATAGGAGAGGATAGTTGTGTTTTGTCCTCCAGTTACTATAGAGTCGGATGCTAGATCTCCTTATGTTTTCCAGTATACAGGAAACATTAGTCAGAGCCATGTGGGAGATACTGGATTTTAGAGACATGCACTAGATATTTTGGATCAGTTCACTTGGAGGCCATACATGGACTATGAGACATGGTCAAATGAGGATGAGCATTTGCCTTTCTGGAGGCAGACACAGTACCTGATTGGTAGGAATTTTTTGAGCATTCATATTATTGAGAGACACTTGCCAGAGCAGGTTTTGAGACAGTTCGGAGAGGTTCAGGATGAGCCTCAAGGTAGAGTAGATTTTTCTCGTTCTTCTAAAGAGGTTCCATATTGGGGACCTATGATTCCAATAGCTACAATAGAGGCAAAGATTCAAGTACTACATCCTGTACAGTGGGGTTGGAGAGATGGAGTAGTGGGTCCTGGGACTATAGCTACATACGACACATGGTGGGTGGAGCATTGTTTGATTATGTATACAGATCCGGATAAGCCGACACTAGTTGAGAGATGAGGCACAGGGCTAAGAGGATGGCATAGAGGGAGAGGTGGTGGTAGGGGTGGTGGTGATGATGGCATATATGGTGTTGGTAGACGAGGATGGAGAGTTCAGAGAGGTGGAGCAGAGGCACAAGTTGGAGATGAGCATGCTGCCGAGGAGGCAGTAGTAGAGGAGCATGTAGAGGTAGAGATTGGTGGAGAGGACCTTGTAGAGGATGAGGAGGGTGACATGGACATTGATCCCCTTGGTATTTTGGCAGGCTATGGGGAGGATGATATGGAGGAGGTACCTATGGAGTAGTAGGAGAGAGAGCTCCGAGATCGGATTGTTGAGGGGAGACGGGATGGGGAGGCTCCTAGAGACAATGATAGGGAGGCCTTGGAGGAGAGATTGAGAGTGGTTAAAGCAGAGATTGATGCCATGCAGATAGAGAGAGACAATGATTTTATGGAGAGAGATCGGCTATAGCTCAGAGATAGGAGATAGAGCAGCAGTTTACAGAGGTCAGATGCCTTTGCAGTGGAACTTCATCTAATGGTATGGTACGCGAGCTAGTCAGATAAGTAGAGAGAGATACCTATTATAGAGATTTATATGAGTTAGTGGTGCAAACAGAGAGATGAGCTCCTAGCTTTTCAGAGGTTCGCAACCAGAGATCACAGAGCAGGAGTCAGACTAGGACACAGAGTACAAAGAGTGTGGTAGGACCACCGAGGATAGGTCCATATGACAGGCTTTCCACCTCAGAGAGAGTACCTCTGAGGTAGTTTTCGCTACCTTCACCATGTGATAGTAGTGGTAGTGGGACACGTTGATACAATTATATATGTAAACAGTGTATTCTAATTAGAGAGCCTGCGAGCTCATTTTTATTTATGCATACATTCGCACATTGTACTGTGACACGTTCTTTGAGCAATATATGTATATGATTTTGGTGGCTTATATATGATATGCAATTCTATGTTATGGTGATGCTTTTCTTCTATATGATTATGTTTCCTAGATGATGTATGTATATGTGTTATGAATTAATGTTTCTACATGTCATGAGTTTATGTAGTTTTATGATGTTATGATGATTCTACATGCTTATGATAATGGATGTAATTCTCTATATGATGTTATATACATGTAATGTTTCCATTATGCACTTATGATGATGGAATCCCTATTATGCAATGTTTTCATAGATATACAATGAAGATGTTAATGCAATATAACTATATGAAATGCTTATGTAACTATATGAAATGTATATAGAATGTATGCATATGCAAATTATCTAATGTTTTTGTTGTTTCATAGGACTTTGTCATTATGTCAGAAAAGAGAAATGTTAGGACAAATGAATTCAGTATGTTAGTAAGAAATAATGAAGGTTGATTGATTGAAAAACATATGATCTTCGATATTTTTCCAAATATGCTATGCTTGATTTTTATCATCATTGGGTGGGACATGACACAAATAGATAGTACACACCATGGTATGAGATAGACCATAGTGTACAAAGTCATCCGTCTGCAAAAAAAAAGATAGTCGTAGACAAGGAGTGTCTTAACTCATACTAAAGACAAGATTGCCCCAGTCATTTTGTCTTGACAAACCACAGACAACAAAATAATAAAAAATGGGTCATGAGACGTCATTGCTCCTCTAAATCCTTGATAGGACATCCTTGAGGAAACTAGTTACATGACTCAAAAACCAAAGTTAAAAAGATAGTTGATAGACAACAGCCAAAGAAAAAGAGTCCTGAGACATCCTTGAGAAAGCTAGTAACCGGAATTAATCACAAATCAATAAAAAGATAAGACAAAATAAGATATAAAGTCATAAAGGCAAATAAAATTATTCACCAAAACTTGATCTTGTGGAATTTTTTGATTGTTTGATGTTTGACATAGCGTAATGTGAGGGATGACACATACCACAATAAGATGTTGAGTCTGGTTTCAACTTGGTGACTATCTGTGTAAGGCATGACAAAGCCTAGTTTCAGAAAGACACGTTTCGTATAAGATGTTGGAGCCTGATGACGTTGATGCAACAAGCTACATGAGGCTATGGAAATTTGACGTCTATTGACAAGAAAGACATATCTTGCTTAGACATAAGTTGATCACTTTGACAATGTGTTTGATATTGACTTGATGACTGTTTTGACATGTTGCCTTGCTGATGCATGACTTGTTTTGATTCCTTGGCTGATGTGATTGTGTGTGTGTATTGACCGTGTATGACTTGAGATGATACCCTAAAGGACTGACCTAATGCGGCCTCGGGGGCTCATCGATTGATTAGCCTTGCCTACGTTCTACATGCAGAGACCTCGTAGTTCGACCAAACTTTAACTAACATAACTAACTAAAGATATGTACTTAAGTTGATGATGTGGAACATGTATGATAGTGAATGAACCCTATTGGACTAACCTAGTGCAATCTCGGGATCTCATCAATTGATTAGCCTTGCCTATGTTGTACACGTAGAGACCTCGTAGTTCAACACGACCAATGACTTTGAATGTACAAAGAGTCATGATTTTAATGTGTGTGATACATGACAAACCTAGATAGACAGACCTAAATCCTTAGGGGCACATTGACAAATGGCCTTGCCTATGTCCATTCATAGAGGCAACGTAGTTTGACTATGTCGACAACTGACTTAACATGATTGACTTTGACTTTGTTTTTGGGATTTTCTGAATGTTTTGATTTTTTTGTGTTTTTGAAGTTTTCTAATGTTTTTGGATTTTTATAAGACATTTTCCAATGGTGTAATGCTATGTAAAAGGTCTTCATGGCACAAAATAAGGATTTTCCCCCAGTCGGGAATAAGACATGTGAGATGGAGTGGGGAATATGATGTAATAGACTTTGATGTCAATCGTTCCAAGAAATAGATATGACAACCATTTATTATGAGATATGCTGAAAAAGTCTGATTGGAATGATGGTAGACGAAAGAGTGAGTTTGACTACACATGGCACCTATTTGCTAGGTTTTCACCATGGTACTTATCCATAGTGCCATCGAAGTGGTTTTCACTATTGGACAGATTATTTCTCTTTACTATTTTTTTGACTTTCTAATTTTTTGGTGTTTCAAAGACGCCTATTTGCCAGGTTTTCATTAAGGTAACCATTTTTTTTTCCATTTTTTTGTATTTTTCTAATTAAAGACATTGATTCTTAGAAGATATGCATAGAACCTCTTCATATGTAGGTTGTTTATTGGTGAAAAAATTGGCTCTCCTTTAGGGGTAGAGACTTGGTACGCTCCTGATCCAAAAGCTTTTGTGACAATATAAGGCCCTAACCAGTTAGGTTCAAACTTTCCTAGCTTTTCTTGTTCAACTTGATTCTTGGGATTCTCCATTAAAACCAGGTCACCAATGTCAAAGTCTCTATTTAGAACTTTCCTATTATAGCTACAACAAATACGATTCCGATATGCTTGCAAATGGTCTAGTGCTTTCTGTCTTCGTTCATCCAGTAATTCTAGCTCTTGCAATTTGGATACACGGTGTAGATACCAAAAATTGGTCTAGGCTTGCGAGCACCACTTTCGACATAATTTTCTATTATCCATGGTCATTATTAAATAATGTTAATTATTTAATTACCTTTCTAACACATATTTCCTCTATTAATTAAATACCCCTTTTAATTAATTCATAAATGACCTTTATTCAACTTGATTAATTAAATAAATCATGTTTATTTAATTATGTCGCTAACTAATTAATTCTTACTTATTAATTAAATAATTTTTTATTTAATTACCCCTTTGTCATATTTCAACTATAATTAAATATTTATTATTTAATTATTCATTTAACCTTTTCAACTATAATTAAATATTTATTATTTAATTATTCAATTCCACCTTTTGAACAGGAAAATTAAATAAATTATCTTTATTTAATTTAATTAAATCTTTCATTTTTGAATGTTGAATTAAATTAACATTTAATTCATTATTAATTATTTATGTCACATTCTTCTATCATTCAGTTATCTAAATCATTCACTCACCTTCTGACTCAAGATCTATTTTTAATCCACCAGTTATCTCTGGGTTTGGTATCTGATCATCTCTGTGAGAGGACTCTCTATCACAACTAGTCAGATATCTAGTTCTAACTCATATGCATGAAAATGTTTATTAATTAAATATCTTTATTTAATTAATTAATTCATATGTGCATTTGAATTCTTCATCTTTGAGTTCTAGCTTTGTCTTTAACATTCAAAGTCTATTTCTTCTATTTTCGAAGACTCTTCACTAAAGATTAAATTGTTTATTTAATCTAGAACTCTTGTTCTTTCTATTTTCAAACAGTCTTGACACAAGATTAAGTTATCGTTCTAATTTAATCTTTATCTTGCAGTCTTTTCTAACTCACGTTCTATCTGACACAGAACTTACATCGCATGACATTGATCAATCTCATCCGTTGATCTCTCTTTCGAATCTAAGCCGATCATTCGAAAACCCAAAATCTATAAAATGGCATGTCATTATCATTATTCCTCCTCCCAAAATCAACACTTTTGAGAAGAAACTTATCTTCGATATTTTGCATAGACATTCAACAAGGTTATGCTTGCATCAATACTGAAAATCTTAGGGCAAGAATGTTGAAACAACAAAATGGAGAAGGATAATCAAGATAATTTGAAGAAGTGGACACATATTCGGTGAGAGCTTTCCAATTGATTTGTTTAGTTTAATTATGTTTACTTGCTTCGTTCTTTGTTGTTTCGATTTAGATTATTTGTTAGATTAGACTTGATCGTTTTAATCTATGCAGCTATAGCATTAATCTTTCTAGAAAATCTACGTTACATTTGGTGAACCTGACGTGAACACGCTTCAAATTCGTGCAACATATTTTTGTCTTTCTATTTTTTATTTTGTAGGAATTGTACGCCACACCGCATCCGCTCAAATAAACAAAGCATTTGTCTTCACAAACCACATCTGCTATATTTCGTGATGCATCTACCATTCTACACTACATCCATGACACTTTGCACCGCATCCGCCTGTCAACAATTCATGCCACGTCTGATTGTCAACACAAACCGCATCTACCTGTAAACATTGCGCTACATCTATGGCTCGAAAAGCCGCATCTGCCGTGTAAAAAAAAATCACTTTTTTTATTAACTTTCGTACATTCGCGCTTTCATTTTTCATTTTTCGCTAATGTTTGTTTATAGCTGTGTTAAGGTGGAGTAACTTAGTTTTTGTAGGACGAAGCATAGAAGACCAAATAAAACCAAAAACCAATATTTTGTATAGGACAAAAGCTGAAGACAAAAAAAAAAAAAACTACTGATTAGTTTGCATGCAGGACCTAATGACTTTGCTTTATTTAAAAATATTTGTGTTTGGTAGATAAATAATTGTCATTTGTATTACAAATAATTATTGTTTTCTTTGTCTGGTCCAAAAGCACATTTATTTCACCCTTTACGATTCGGTATATCGAAGTATCCTCTCCCCTTGCGCACATGTGATCCTCGGTGTAAGAGAAATAGTTATTGACTCTAGAACTTGGGCCTATCTTGGTTGGAAAAAGTACTCACCCCAAGATGACTCAGACTGATAACATGCTTTAGCCAGCGACTTCCACCCGGTATATAAAAAAGGATTTGAGGGAGAAACCCCATAAATCACACTCATTGTTCTGATGAGAAGGGCATAAATGTTCTTTCACTGTACTAGATGGTTCCCTACGAATGGAACGCCCTTACTAAAAACCATGTTGTAGTTTTGCTAAAATCCTACCTATTTGCTGGTGCAGCATGTTCAGACCTATGAAGCTGTCTTACATATTTACGGTTCATGTGTGGAGATGAGATGTTTGCCATGGGAGTTTCATGGGTATGTTAGCTTGGCTGCCCCGTATAAGTGAGTGTCGTGGAGGGGAGCCAATGGTGTCAAGCTACTAGTCATGCGCATTGAATATGTGTAGCTGGATTTATCCAAGTAAGAACTCAGCAAGTATTGTCAAAAAAGCCTAGGTTGTAAATGTTTTTTGGTTTTAACAGTTCTATCACCACAAACTGAAAACACATTGACTTATGTGTTTTTTTTGTTGTATTCATCAAAACACTTGATTATCAAATGGAGTCAGTCGAAACACAATCTTCAGAAAAATGCAACTATCAAATTGAGTCTCAACTGTCATTTTTAACACTGCATCTGTCCTAGCGAGTCACAATTGTTAGGGTAAACACCGCATGTGTCTATCAACAAAGTCCACTTTTACACAGTTCAGATATTACAATTCGCAACTGTCAAAATTTGAGTCGCATGTATATATGCAAGCCGCATCTATCAAAGGAAAAATCGCAATTGTTTATCAAAAAAAGTTTAGGTTTACAGAATCCATATTTCGAGTCGTAGTTGTTACCATGAGTCACATCTATCAAAACATAAACTGCATCTGTCACAAGTCAAAATTACCAGTCGACATTCGAAACCTCTTTTTAGTCAAATCACTGCATGTGCATGCTAAACCACATCTGTCAAAAATAGAACCGCATCTGATAGGTGAACTACATTTGATTGTCAATAGAAAACTGAGAAAACTACAAATCGAGTCTAAAACATAACTGTCATTTTCGCTTCTATTTCTTAAAATCAACCTTGGATAGAAACTGAAAAAAATTGCTCAAAAACCTTGCATCATTAGGTGTCATATACATCCTAGTCATAGTCATCCTAAGTTGCATGCATATAGATATTTCCTAGGAAATTGCATATCATAGAATAGATAACGTTCCTCGTCCTTGGATACGTTCATGTTCTGATTCGGCACAATCATTGAACCTAGTCACTTTGGTCCTATTACTGAATCTTTCCAGCTCAACAGTCTAGTTTGGGAAATTCATCTTGTCAATTTTCTTTATCCTACAATCAGGTTCCTTGGTCAAATTCAAATCCTTGCATGCATTTATTTCATAGGTGGTAGGTTATACCCATTTTAGAATCATTTTCCATCATAGTCTATTTGATATTTTGCATATTGTCCATCCTACCATACGTCATTTTAGTATACGTCATTTTAGAAGTCTTTAGCAACATCCTTTATTGTCAAAAGATCCAAAAAATAGCAATAGGACATATCAGGTTTTTAGACATAGTCTACATTACCCCATTTTGAGCAACTTTTCATGGTTGAAACAAGGTCTCAAAAGAAACAAAAAGCAATGTCAGACCCTAACGAATTTTTCAATCCTTTCGCAAATCAACCATCAGGGAAAGAAAGACCACACAAACCTTTTCTTGAAAAAAACATCACTAGGGACACACATGGACAATTTTATATTGAAGACATAGACGTGGTAGTACAAGATCCTGAATTTGCATCCTTTATGGATAAGTGTTTGGTAAATCATCCCCAACGATATCTAGCAAGGTTGCTAGTAGAAGGTGCCACACTACCACTAGCATTTGATATTCATACTTTGAAAACACCATCTACTCAACCAATACAAACTGTGATGTCAAGTGTTTCTATTCCCCAAATCACCACGGCAATACCAACTGCCATACCAACTCAAACATCATCAATTGTGAACCCAACCCCTTTCAACATAACACAAGGTTTACAATTCACTGTGGGAGAAACTTCATCAAACCCCTTTGGCACCAACACGACTAGTAAAGATCCAAAGTTAGCATGAATATTCCTATACCAAATTAGAACATTCAGATAGGAAATATTCCCAATCCAAATCAGAACATTTAGACAAGAAATATCCCAAATCTGAATTAGAACATTCTAACGGGATATATTCCCTCGCCAATTCATAACCTGTCACAGAACACAACACTTCAGAATATCTACATTGATCCAAACAATGCAAACAACATGTCCTTGACACAAGTAGATGTCCTCCAAAACCAAATGCAAATTCTTCAACAACAGATGGACAATATGTCTATGTTAGGCAAATGAACTATCTCAGCGCAAGATATATGTCCATGTCCATTTGACAAAGCACTTTATATGACACCTTTCCCCCATGGATACATTATACCGAATTTTCTTAAGTATAATGGGAGGAAGAATCCTTTGGAACACATTAGAGAATTCTCAATGACATGCATGGACATATCATATGACCCCACATACTTGATGAGACTATTTTCGAGAACCCTTATTGGGATAGCACTGGAATGGTTTTCTAAATTACAATATGGCATACGATCCTGGGGTGAATTACCTGAGAATTTTGTCAAACACTTTTCCTTTAACATAGAAAATGAAGTAACAATAGCTACCTTGTGGCATACAACACACAAAGACAGTGAAACTTTCACCACTTTCTTCCAGAGATGGAGAAGTCTATCTAGCAGATGTCCAGTTGAAATACTCGAAAAAATAAAAGGTCACGATATTCCTTGAAAACATGAATCCAAAACTTAGAGGTGACTTAAGGGTACATTGTTGTACTTCATTCCTAGACTTGGTACAAAAGTGAATCATCCTTGAAAAAGGCCTTATTGACAAAGGAGAATTAACAGTACCAGGCAGAAACCCCATTGTTCAACACCAAAACACACCCAATGATAGAAAAAAATTCTGCTCTAGAAACAACTTTTTGACAAATGATGGAATTGTTGATGCTAAAACCATACATACAAGACTAGTTATCACACGTAGAGGTTATAACCCCAATCAAAACATGATGAATAGTCCAGATCAAATGACAAATTTTGTCAAAAATTCACAACAACAACGACCACAAAGGAGATTTCCTACACGTGAATTTACCCCTTTGGGGCAACCAATTGAGACAATTTTCAAAGAGTTGATTAAACATGATCTCATTAAACCTTTGGAACCACAAGAATATGATCCTGGAAAATTTAAACCTTCATGGTGGGATGACAATGCCTATTGTGACTATCATCGAACAAAAAGACAACCTACAACAATGTCGACAACTGAAGAATATTATACAAGACTTTGTTGAAAACGGAGCCATAGAGGTCAATGGGAAGAAAAATACCAAGAATAGTGATCATAAGGTCTTCACAGACCTGTTACATGAACACACGAAAGGAAAAGCCTCCAGTTCAAGAAGCAAGAAGAATCCATCAACCAATGATACCAATACCAAGTATGACTACGGAAAAGGAACGATCATAAATCACCTCTGAGCTCCAAATGAAAATGTCCATACCATTGTCATTAAGAAGAATCTAGAATATGTTTTAAACACACGTAGAACTAAGATAATTATTCGAGGTCCTTCTTCTGAGCCACCTACACAATCTTCCAGGTCTAAATAAAACCTCCTTGATCAACTGAGCAAAACCCCCGCATAGATATCCATTTTGGAACTATTGACTTTATCACCTGAGTGTTAAGACATTCTTGATGTGTGGAAACCTGTCATCTTGATGCATTACATCCTGAAGCCCTAGTCCATCAAACCAAAGTCAGACGAGTCTTGGTAGGCAGAGGAGCAAGTTTGAACCTGTGTACCCTAAAATTGGTTAAGGCATTAGGATTCTCAGAAGAATGCATGGAAACCTCTAAGAGTATGTCATCAAGGCTTACGATGATGAGGAAAGATCATCCAAAGGAGTTGTCACACTCCCTATCAGAATTGGTCCAGTGATTATGAACACCAACTTCCAAGTCTTGGATCTCACCCATCTGTATAACTTGTTTCTAGGCAGACCTTGGATACACACAATGAAAGTCGTGCCTTCCACATATCACCAATGTCTTAAATTCATGTATAACGACACCGAGAGCATGATTGATGGTAATCCAGATCCTTTTCAATACTGTACAAGACTAAGGGAAATTCCACAAAGACAAGTACCAGTTAACCAAGAAGCATCATCATCCACTTTATCCCTATACATTAACCCATCACATCTTACTAAGTCCATTTCATTCAAACCACCATTATCCACTCCGAAGGTCGAGATACAAGACAAGAGTTGTGGAGAATATTAAATGAAGGCATCATACTGTGTCAATCAGATTGTTCCACCTAAGGCATATCACTTAACCATGGTAGATAGAAGACAGTTAGTAGTCACATTTCATGTTCCCCCTACAATGACATTAAACAAATGGGGAGAGTTAAGTGAAGAAATTGTGGATCGAGATGATATTACCTCCTGGTTGTACCAAGAAGACAATGACTACCACTCGCCATCTATTCAAATAGCTAAGAATCAATATGGAAAAGGCTTTGAGATAAGGCAAAGTGAAGGCTATGACGGGCATAGTGGGTTAGGACTACATCAAAATGGAAGCACGAAACTGATCACTGTCTCACCACGATCGAAATACCTAGGGCTAGGGTTTCAACCGCTTAGATTTGGGTTTCCTAGTACTTCATCACCATTTCAAGAGGAAGTGAGTGCTTATGCAGACATCGAGATATCTCATGAACCACTTCCCCTAGTTTACGATGAATCTCCCGACTCAAACGATTATGAATGGGATTCCCTTTCCTCTACTAGTACCATGAACATAGATACACTATTTGGAGAATAGGACCTGAAGATAAAACCCTTACCAAAACCATCTAGTCCTTGTCATAGGAAACACTTGTCCAAAGGAGAATGGCATAAGCATTATTATTGGGAAACCCTTGATCATGCATCTTGGGCACCTGACAAACCATCTTCTGATGACTCACCCCTTACAATAGTCCCACATCAGAGTTTACCTACCCGTAGGAAAAAGAACAAGAAGGAGTTAGTCCAAAACTTTTGTGACCATGTCAACCACTCTATATTCACCTTGTCAGCTTCCACCTTGAATAACTTCGATGATGACATACCTCTCATATATCCCAAACTTATCGACTAGGATCAACAAGGTACACCCATCATAGATACATTCAAGAACGACGAAGCAATTGTTGACTTCGTGGGACTTCGAGAAGGCATACCAAGAGGGGACCATAAAGTTGGTTTTACCATAGACTTGGATGACAAAGCATATTTTGGGGAGTGTATTTACACCTCTAGTCGAAAAAATAAAAATAAAAAGAAAAATTATGAAAATGAGAAAAATGACGAGTCCCTAGGTGAAAATTGAAAGGCACCTTTGGATGAATAAATAGTCAAAATAAAGGACATATCCGAGGGTGAAAACCTCTCTGAGGCACCCACGGATAGAGGTTTAAATATTTTCCCTGTTGAATAGGAAAAGTCACCAATTCTGGTAGAAGAGTTTATTGAAGTCAACATAAACATAGAAGAACACCCTCAGAACATATACTTTGTAGCATCACTGATAGGGACAAAAAAACAAGAATTTTAGGACTTCTTCCCAAAGAGACAAATAAAATTTGCATGGTCATACGCTGACATGCTTGGGCTGGATCCAGACCTTATATTACACCACCTACCATTACAACAAGGTATTAAGCCAATCAAACAAAAGGTAAGGAAAATGCATCCGCATATTGCTCTACTGGTCAAAGCAGAACTTAAGAAACTCTTGGATGTCGGATTTATAAGAACTATAGATTATGCAGACTATATTTCAAATCTTGTGCCACTGACTAAACCAATTGGGGGCATCCACATTTGCATAGATTTTAGAGACATCAACAAGGCATGTCGTAAGGATGACTTCCCTTTGCCGAACATAAACATGATAGTAGATCTCACAGCAAGATATGAGATGCTATCCCTGATGGATGGTTTCTCTGGATATAACCAAATCAAAATCACAGCTGAAAACCAACATAAGACAACTTTTATGTGTCCATGGGGCACATACTGTTGGAATGTTATGCCTTTTGGGCTTAAGAACGTAGGAGCTACCTATCAATGAGCAATGACTTTGATTTTCCATGACTTTGTACATACTCTCATGGAAGATTATGCAGATGAAATTATAGCTAAATTAGAAACAAGGGCAGATCAATTGAAGGTTCTAGACAAGATATTCCAAAGGCTAGAGAACTACAACATCAGGCTAAATCCAAAGAAGTGTGTCTTTGGAGTAAAATTAGGGAAACTTCTAGGGTATATCATTTTCAGAAGAGGCATTGAAGTAGATCCAGAGAAAGTAAGAGCTATAATAGAAATGCCTCGTCTAGTAAGCATTGGTCAACTAAGAACACTACAGGGAATATTACAGTCCATCAAGCATATCATTGTACAACTGGAAGACAAAATACACGCATTTCAACATTTACTCAAGAAAGGAGTACCATTTGTGTGGACACTGAAATGTCAGGAAGCTTTTCAAAAAATGAAGGATTATTTGCTCACTCCACCTATCTTAATGCCACCAATAGATGGAAAACCATTGGTACTATACATTTTAGAAACTCAGTCAGCATTAGGAGCTAGTCTCGCACAAAACGATGATCAAGGTCATTAGAGCGTGGTGTACTACATCAGTCATACCTTGGTAGGATATGATTTAAATTAAAGCAACATAGAACATGCCTGTCTTGTGGTAGTCTTTGCTAATCAGAAACTTTGACACTATATGCTCAATCATCAAAAAATGTTGGTTGCAAAGATTGATCCCCTCAAATATCTCCTAAGTAAGGCAACATTAATAGGCCGATTGGCTAAATGGGTTATGATACTTAGCGAGTATGACATCCAATTTATGGAGAGGAAGGCTATAAAAGGATAGGTGATTGCAGATCAGTTAGCAAATGCACCCATAAAGGCAAACCATCCTTTAGTGGCAGATTTTCTTGATGAATTTATCTTTATAGTTGACACTAGAACCGAATGGAAATTATACTTTGATGGGTCACATAACCAACGTGGTTCAGGAGTAGGTATTCTATTTGTTACACCTCAAGGCAATACCATTCCTAAATCATTCAGGATTGCTTTCCCTTGCACCAACAACATAGCAGAGTATGAAGCCTTAGTGACAGGATTAAGAATGGCAGCCCAGTGGAAGATAAAGAGTCTACATGTTTTTGGCGATTCTCAGCTAGTATTCTGGAAAGTAAATGATGATTATGAGACTAAGGATGAGAAAATTTCCCCCTACAAGTGCATGGTCAACAGTTTCAAGCAGTATTTTGATAGCATTACCTTTCAACAAATACCACGTATTCAGAACAGGGTTGTAGATGCTATGGCAACCCTGGGTTCCTTATTGGATATTCCAAGTAATGTGCCTAAGTTTGAGTTTCTGGTTGAACAACTGTTGGTCCCTACCTATGATGTCCCTAATTCTACGATGGTGTGTACAATTGTTGGTCCTGCTTCTCCTTGGTATAAAGACATATTCGACTATCAAATGACCAAACCTTACCTCTAGACCTGTCAAATAACCAGCACATAACCTTTATTCGTAAGTCAGCTAAATAAACCATCGGAGATACCCTGTATAGACGTACCTTAGATAACTCCTTAATGAGATGTCTCGATGTTGAAGAAGCACAAAAAACTTTGCGAGCGATGCATGAGGGTATATGAAGATCCCATTTGAGTGGTCCTACTTTAGCCCATAATATTATGAGATTAGGTTATTATTAGCCTATAATGGAGAAAGACTCATATATCTTTCTAAGTAAATATAGATAGTGTCAGATACATAGAGATTTGATCAGAGCACCAACATAGGAGCTTTTTCCGATTACATCACCATGGCCCTTTGCCTAATGGGGACTTGACCTCATAGGTAAGATACACCCTCCATCATCCAATGACAATAAATTCATCATAACTGCCATCAAATACTTCACCAAATGGATCAAAGCTATTCCCATGACTTACATCACTGACACACAAATATCCAAGTTTATCTTAAGGGTAAGTGCACCAACCTGTGACACAATTTTGGCTCTTAAGATGCCACTTTTTTCTGAAATCAAGAAAATTTGATTTGCACGAGAAAATGAAGATAGTTACACTCAAAATTTCAAGATGCGGCAACAACAAAAGTTGAAGTGCTCCGAGTCTAGTTTCTAAGATACTATTTTTTTTTGAAATTAATGAAGATTAAGGGTCTCAAAAAGGGGGGGGCCCAAAACAAGTCCTGTTTTTATCAAAAAAAATAGCATAGCGCCTGAGGGCTCCCCCCTTTTTGGTTAACTTTTTTTTAGAATTTCAAAAATCACAATAGTGAGAAATTAGCTAACACCATGTAGTTTATCCTCCTTCTTTCAGATAATTTTTTTAATGAATATATAATATTTAATGAATTTTCAAATTGGACACATCTTGAAAAGTTGAAATTTGAGCGTGCCCCCCCCCCAATTTTTTTGCAAACTAATCGAAAATTGATTTTTTTTTTCATCATGTGTAGAATGGAGTCTAGTTTTAAAAAATGTAATTTGTTTCACGTTCTGATGAACATGTAAAAATCTATCCTAAACCTAGCACATGTTGGTTTTTGACCAAAAACGGAGGCATTTACAAAGGAAGCCATGGATCAAAACCTTAACTAAATCAAAATGAAAAAATAATTATATATTTAGATAGCTGAGATAGAGGTTAATGCTATCATGGTTTTTTTTATAAACTTGAATTGAAAGACGTGCAAATGAGATGGGGAACACGGTCAAAAATATGAGAAAATTTAGCAAATGCTGTTAATTAACATGTCTAAAGCAAGCCTTTTGGCCAGCGCCAAATGGCCTGCTTTACACAAAACTAGATTTTCGCTTTAGTGGTTTCAAATCTCTAAGAGTTGTAATGCAAATTCTAGTTTTTGGAAGATCTTAAAAATTTCAGACTTAGTCAAATTTTAGTAATCAGCATGTCAAATTTTAGTAATCAAGAGGTCAAATTTTAGTACTCAGGAGGTCGAATTTCATCTATCTCACTCATTTTCATCTCTTATTCTCTAGACCTCTTTCTCTCTCACTATCTCCATCCCTTTATCTAACAACATCTTCCTTGAGCTCAAGAACTATGTCTCTACATGTCCATCTCTCTCTCCTTTCCTCTCCAATATCTATTTCCCTCCCTCCTTCCCTCTCTACATTTTTCTATCTCTCATCCCTCTCCTTTAATCTCTATATATCTCTCTCTACTCTCTACACCTACCTATCCCTCCCTCTCCTCTCTTTCTCTCTCTCTCTCTCTCTTTGCTTCCCTTGCTCTCTCCTCCCCTCTCTACTCTCTAGCTTGTCATTCTCTCTCTCCTTCCTTCTCTAGTTCTCTCTATCTCACTTCTCTCTCCTTCCCTCCCTCCCTCTCTAATTTTCTCTATCTCCCTCTCTCTCTCTCCTTCCCTTTCTACTTCTCTTTATCTCACCTCTCTTTCTCCCCCTCTCTCTCTCCCTCTCTCTTCCTTTCACCCACCTTTTCTCTCTACTTCTCTCTATCTCACCTATCCCTCTACACATCTCTCTCTCTCCCCCCTCCCATCTCACTCTCTCCACCTTCCTCCTTATCTATCTAATTTTAAGCTCCATCACACTTCTATCACATATCTCACTTCTCTCTTTCCCCTTCCCTCTCTACTCTCTTTCTCTCTATCTCACCCCTCCTCTCTCATATCTCTCTCACCTCTGTATCTCCATCCCTACCTCTTCCTACCTCTCTCCTTCCCTCTATTTTTCTCTTTATCTCCTCCTCCCTCTATCTACCTAGACCTCTCTCTCCATCCCTACCTCTCCCTATATTTCTCCTTTCATATCTACTTCTCTCTACCTAGTTGTCCCTCTATACCTATTTCTCTCTCCCTCCTTGCCCCCTCTCTCAATATCTCCACCTTCTTTCCCTCTCTAATTCTCTCTCTATCACCTCTCTCTATCTCTCTCCTCCCTCTCTACTTTCTCTATCTCTCCCTCCCTCCCCCTCTTTCTGTCTCTCCTCTCTCCCTCCCCCTCTTTCTATATCTCTTTGCCCTCTCTCTACCTATATCTCTCTCCTTCTATCTATCTCAACTATCCTTCTTTACCTATCCCTCCCTCCTCTCTCTCTTCCACCAAAATTCACTCTACATCTCTCTGTCTAGCCTACCCCTATATACCTCATTTTCTCTCCCTCTCTCTTTCCCTTTGTCAATCTATCTACCTTTCTCATTATGCCTCTACTTCTCTCTATCACCTCTCTCTCTCCCCCTTCCCTCTATACTTTCTTTCTCTCTATCTCACCCTCTCTCCTTAAATATCCCTCCCTCCCTCCCTCCTCTCTCTCTCTATCTCACCTATCTCTCCCTCCCTACCTCTTATTCCCTCTCTCCTCCATTCTCTACTTCCCTTTATCTCCCCTCCCTCTCCTTACCTACCTCTCTCTCTCTCTCTCTCTATTTCACTCTCTCACCTCTCTCTAAATCCTTATCTCTCCCTCGATCCCTACCTCTCCATCCGTCTCTCCTTCCCTCTCCACATCTCTATATATCCCTTTACTCTCTCTACCTACCTCTCTCTCTCCATCCCTACCTCTCCCTCCAACTCTCCTTACCTCTCTACTTCTCTCTACCTACCTATCCCTCTATACCTCATTCTCTCTCTCTCTCCCTCTCTCCATCCTTCCCTCTCTCAATAGATATATCCATCTTACTTCTTCTCTCTCTAACTTCTCCCTCCCTTCCCCTCTATCCTTACCTCTCTACTCTATCTCTATCTCAATTCTCTCTACCTACATATATATCATTCCCTCATCTCTCTCTCTCTCCTACCCTCTCTCCCTCTCTCAAGTCTCTC
>CM021107.1:160201223-160291561 GCA_007115665.2 Sequoiadendron giganteum | reverse complement strand
TCTATCTATCTCAACTATCCATCTTTACCTATCCCTCCCTGCTCTCTCTCTTCCACCAAAATTCACTCTACATCTCTCTATCTAGCCTACCCCTATATACCTCATTTTCTCTCCCTCTCTCTTTCCCTCTCTCAATCTATCTACCTTTCTCATTATGCCTCTACTTCTCTCTATCACCTCTCTCTCTCCCCCTTCCCTCTTTACTTTCTTTCTCTCTATCTCACCTCTCTCTCCTTAAATATCCCTCCCTCCCTCCTCTCTCTATCTCACCTATCTCTCCCTCCCTACCTCTTCTTCCCTCTCTCCTCCATTCTCTACTTCCCTTTATCTCCCCTCCCTCTCCTTACCTATCTCTCTCTCTCTATATATACTTCACTCCCTCACCTCTCTCTAAATCCTTATCTCTCCCTCGATCTCTACCTCTCCATCCGTCTCTCCTTCCCTCTCCACTTATCTATATCTCCCTTTACTCTCTCTACCTACCTCTCTCTCTCCATCCCTACCTCTCCCTCCAACTCCTCTTACCTCTCTACTTCTCTCTACCTACCTATCCCTCTATACCTCATTCTCTATCTCTCCCTCTCTCCATCCTTCCCTCTCTCAATAGATAAATCCACCTTACTTGTTCTCTCTCTAACTTCTCCCTCCCTTTCCCTCTCTCCTTACATCTCTACTCTATCTCTATCTCAACTCTCTCTACCTACATATATATCATTCCCTCATCTCTCTCTCTCTCTCTCTCTCTCTCTCTCTCTCTCTCTCCTACCCTCTCTCCCTCTCTCGAGTCTTTGTATCTCTCTCCCGTCTACCCTTAACCCTTATAAACCTCTACCCTCTACCATAAACCCTCTACCCTCTATCTCTCTCCCACTCCCTCTCTCTCTTTCTCTCTCTATCTCACGTCTCTCCCTTTCTCAATTCTCTCTCTCACTCACTCACTCACTCACTCCTATATCTTTTGCTCTACCCTTAGCCCTCTACCCTATATCTCTCTCCTGATCGATCCCTCTCTCTCTCAAGACTCTCCCTCATATCCCCTCTCCCTCTCTCAGGTCTCTCTCTCTCACTCACTCACTCCATCTATCTCTCTCCCCTCTACCCTTAAACCCTCTACCCTTTATCTCTCTCTCACTCACTCCCTCCCTCCCTCCCTATCTCTCTCTCAATTCTCTCCCTCCTACCCCCTCTCCCTCTCCCTCTCTCAGGTCTCTCAGTCACTCACTCACTCATTCCTATCTCTCTCCCCTCTACCCTTAAGCCTATACCCTCTACCCTTAACCCTATATCCTATATCTCTCTCTAACTCCCTCCCTCTCTCTCTCTCTCACTAAATCCCTCTATCTCTCCCCTGTATACCCTTAACCCTAAACCCTAAACCCTTAACCCTTAAACCCTCTACCATCTCTCTCTCAATTCTCTCCCTCCTACCCCATCTCCCTCTCCCAATTATCTCTTTCTAAGTCACTCCCTCTATCTCTCCCCCCTCTACCCTTAACCCTAAACCCTGAACCCTTAACCCTCTACCCTCTACCCTCTCTCTCTCTCAACCATCTCCCCCCTACACCTCTCGCTCTCTCAAGTCTCTCTCTCTCACTCACTCACTCCTATGTCTCTTCCATTTACCCTTAGCCCTATACCCTTAAAACATCTATGCTCTACCCTCTATCTCTCTCCCACTCCCTCCCTCTCTCTCTCAAGACTCTCCCTCCTACCCCCTCTCCCTCTCTCAGGTCTCTCTCTCACTCACTCCATCTCTCTCTTCCCTCTACCCTTAACCCTAAACCATAAACCCTTAAACCCTAAACCGTTAAACCTTCTACCCTCCCTCCCTTTATCTCTCTCCCACTCCCTCCATCTCTCTCTCTCTCAACCCTCTCCCTCTCTCAAGTATCTCTCTCTTAGTCACTTCCTTTGTCTCTCCCCTCTACCCTCTACCTAAAAGAGGGAGATGGGTTAGGAGGGAGATACTTGAGAGAGAGAGGGAGGTAGTGGGAGACAGATAGAGGGAGGCATGGTTAAGGGTAGAGGGTAGAGGGTAAGAGGGTTTAGGGTTTAGGCTTAAGGGTAGAGGAGAGAGAGATAGAGGGAGTGACTGAGAAAGAGACCTAAGAGAGGGATAGGGGGAGAGGGGGTAGGAGGGATAGGGTTGAGAGAGAGAGAGGAATGTAGGGTGTTGGAGAGAGATAGAGGGAGGGAGGGTAGAGGGTTTAGGGTTTAGGGATTATGGTTAAGGGTAGAGGGTAAAAGGGTTTAATGGTTTAGGTTTTAAGGGTTAAGGATAAAGGATTAAGGGTTAAGGGTAGAGGGCAGAAAGATAGAGGGAGTGAGTGAGTGAGTGAGAGAGACCTAAGAGAGGGAGAAGCGGTAGGAGAGAGAGACTTGGGAGAAAAAAAGAGGGTGGGATGGTTAAGGGTAGAGGGTAGAGGTTTCAATGTTTAAGGGTTAAGGGTTTAGGGTTAAGGATATAGGGGATAGAGATAGAGGGAGTGACTAAGAGAGAGAGAGAATTGAGAAAGGGAGAGGTGGTAGGAGGGAGATACTTGAGAGAGAGAGGGAGGGGAGATATATAGACTCTCCCTTATCTCCCTCTCTCTCTCAAGACTCTCCCTGGACTACCCCCTCTCTCTCTCTTAGGTCTATCACTCACTCACTCACTCACTCCCTCAATCTCTCGCCCCTCTACCCTTAACCCTAAACACTTAAAACCCTCTACCCTCTACTCTTTATCTCTCTCCCACTACCTCTCCCTCCCTCTCTCTCTCAATTCTCTCGCTGCTACCCCTTCTCCCTCTCTCAAGTCTCTCTCAACCCTCGACCCAATACCCTGTACTTTAAACCCAATACCCTCTACCATCAACCCTATACCCTCAAAACTTAAACCCTTAAAACCAAGTAAAATCTATACCCTAATCCCTCAACCCTCAACCCTTAATTCCTTGACCCTTAAACCCTCTACCCTCTACCCTCTACTCTCAACCCTCAACCCTCAACCCTCAACCCTCAACCCTCAACCCTCAACCCTTAAACCCTCTACCCTCTACCCTCTACCCTCTACCCTATAAATTAAACCCTCAACCCTCAATTATCAACCCTTGACCCTTAATATCTCAACCCTAGTTAGGTAGGGGAACATAGGTGAGATACATAGTGATGAAGGGAGAGGTAGGTAAAAAAAGGGATAGGGGAGATAAATATAGGTAGAGAGGGTAGAAGATGTAGAGAGAGGAGAGATAGAGATAATTAGAGAGGGGAGGGACGGACAAGTAGGGAGGAGATAGAGGTGTGTGTGTGTGTGTGTGAGAGAGAGAGAGAGAGAGAGAGGAGACACGGTTGAGATATAGTGATGGAGGGAGAAGTGGGTAAAGAGAGGGGGAGGGGAGATAAAGATAAATATAGAGGGAAGGAGATGTAGAGAGAGATGATAGATAGAGAGAAGTGGAGAGTGGAGGGATGGTGGGAGAGGAAAGGAGGAGATTGAGGTGAGTGTGTGTGAGAGGGAGAGAGAGTGAGAGGAGAGAAAATGAGGGGACAGAGGAAGGGGGAGAGAGAGAAATAGATTAGATAGGGAAGGGGGGAGAGATATAGAGTAGAGAGGGAAGGAGAGAGTAAGAGAGAAAGATGGGTGAGGGAGAGAGTGGTAGGTAGTGGAGTGAGAGGTAGGTAGAGAGGGAAGGAGAGAGGGATGGATAGGAGGGAGAGAGGGAAGGAGGGAGAGTGAGATGGAGAGAGTGGTGAGATAGAGAGTAGAGAGGTAAGGAGAGAGAAATAGGTATAGAGGGACAACTAGGTAGAGAGAACTAGAGAGGGAATCTTAGGTCTCTCACTCACTCACTCACTCCCTCTCTCTATCTTAGGTCTCTCTTTCTCACACACTCACTCACTCCCTCTATCTCTCTCCCCTCTACCCTAAACCCTCAACCCTTAAACCCTAAACCATTAAACCCTCTACCCTCTACCCTTAACCCTCCCTCCCTCTCTCACTCTCCTTTCAAGTCTCTCCATACCACCCCCTCTCCCTCTCTCAGGTCTCTCTCTCACTCACTCAATCCATATATCTCTCTCCCATCTCCCTCCCACTCTCTTTATCCCTCTATCTCATGTATCTTGCCCCACCCCCTCCATCTCTCTCGAATCCCTCTATCTTGAGTACTCCCTCTCCCTCCCACCCCCTCTCCATCTCTCAAATCTCTCTCTCTCTCACTCCTTCTATCTCTCCCATCCCTCTATCTCCTACTCTCTTAGGTATCTCTTTCCTACCCCCTCTCTCCCACTTTGTCTCCCTCTCCTTCTCTCTCGCGTGTCTCCCTCCCTCTCTTTGTCTCTATGGATTAGGGTTTAAGGGTTGAGGGATTAAGCCTCACTTATGTCACAATCCCTCTTTGTCAGGCCTCACTTACCTCCCATCCCCTCTCTCCCACTTTGACTCCCTCTCTTTGAAGTCTCTCCTTTTCAGAGGAAAATATTTGGTGAGCGCCAAATGGGTTTTACCTTGAAATGGTAAAAATAAGGGTTGACCCCGTGATTCAGGTCCACATTCTCCTGTGTTTGTCTGGTTCAACGCTTTATCCGAGTCAGAAATGCCTTTTTTTCTGCAGTTGACTTCATATTGTACCAATCTATGCTTGATCCATCACCTTTTTACCACCAATCTGCATGGTAGACAATGTAGAAGAAGATATTTTGAAGTTTCTACAACATTTTACATTATCTGAGGTAATCTATTCATTTTGGTAAATTGAAATGTTTGTCTTTAGTATATTTGTTTGTTTTTGACAATATAAACTAAATTTCCTTAATGATTTTATTAATCATAACAATTGGACTTAGAATTCAACATTGAATTAGATGGGATTTGCATTAAAAAGTTCAATTTTTAGATTTGCATAAAAAAGTTCAATTTTTATGAGTTTGAAGAACAAAAAAATTAAAAAACATGACATTTGCTTAACATAAATTTACTTATGAATTATATTTGCATTGCTTATAGTAGTCCATTTCCAGCATGGCTAGTGGAATTCACTGTATTTCATTCTTTTTCCAACTAATTTGGAAAACTTTTATTTTCATCTAATTTGGAAAACCTCATTGCCAAAGAAATAGTGAATAATGATAAGATATAGCATCACAAACCCTTCTTTGAATCCATAATCTTCATGACTTTGTTCACAATCAAAAATTTGGTTTTGAGAAAAAATAAACACAAGAGTCTCTAGTTTTAATTTAGGTGGCAGTAATTTATACCCTAGTTTTGTGATTCTCATTGATTTGTTGTATTGAATGGTTTCCACCCCTCTCTGCATCAATTTTTTTGTAAAATGCATTACTTACTTTTGTTCTATGTGTGTTTGTGGACATGTAGCATTCAAGGTCATGCTGAGGAAATGATCGAAGCCTCTAACACCAGAAGAGTGTGCAGTTAAAAATGCAAGGAGAAGAGAATCAAAAAATGTAGCTTGTGAAGCAAAGGAATTGCAGCCCATACAACCACAAACTTATGTGCAATCTAAGAGAGATGTCAAATTGGAAAAATAAAGGGCACGAATGAGGAAAGTTCGTGGAAGGATAGGAATGAATACAGAAGTTGGGGGCACATCATCAACCATAGGTGAAGCTCAATGCACATCTCCAGTTGAAGACACATTGACAACAACATGTGGTTTTCCAGGTACATCAAAAATCACATCTCCAATTGAAGACACACCATCAAAAACATTGCGTTTTGAAAGTACATCAGCAAACACATCTCTATTTGAAGGAACTCCACAAATGACATCTCAAGGTATGTAATCAATTGCACCTCCAATTGAAGGTACATGATCTATCCCCAATGTTGTTGACCTTCCCAATATTGACACAAATTTACATTTGAGAATTCCTCCTAGATTTTTGCATAGAAAACCTACATTTTTGATTGATATTTATTCCAATGTTTTGAAATGGATGCCTAATAAGATTCCAAAACGTACATGTCAAAGATATATAGAAAGGATATGGAGTTTGTTTTTTGTGAAGCTAAGTGAGGGTGGAAGATGCCAACTATTTGTTGAAATGATGAGGCAACTCAAATTTAGGCCCACCATGAAGGCTCTTGGGCTAAGAGTTTTCAATGACTCAAGTGAAAATTCCATTGTAAGGAACTTGATGAGTGCATACAAGAGCGTGGGTTCCACCTCACGCATGAAGGATAGTTGTGCCACACAACGTGTGATGACAACAACACTGTTAAGCAGTCAAACAAGGAACAAGGTGAACCTTACAAAGGCAAGTAAGTATTTGAAAATAAGTAGATCATCTCTAATGAGAGCCAAAGGAAGGCGTGAAAGAGTGGAGGATCCAAATAGCAATGAGTTATGGGAATTTTCGGGTAGAGTGCCACAGAAAGACACAAGAATTTCTCAAGGATTGAGATCTTTAATTGTGAATTATTGGAAGGATAACACAAGGACCTCTCCTAATCAAAGAGATTTTGTAAGAAGGAGAATTGGTAGTATAAACCATGAGCCACATCCAATGCATTATTTGGATACCACTCAAACCCAATTTTTTGCTGATTTTGTACTGAAGTTTCCTAAAATTAAAATATGTCAAAGGTATTTTGAAATGCTAAAGCCTTTTTATGTCAAAATAAATCACACATGCACTACTTGTTGTTGTAGGGTTCATATTGAGTTTTCTAACCATTATGATGTTTATCGACGTATATGTGTAGATATGCATAGTGACAATGTTTTGCAGGAATGTAACATAATGCCTCCACCTAAATTGTCAAGGAAGTTTTTATCTTCCATCTTATGTGAAAGATAGGATGGTCAAATTTGTTACAAAAAATCATGTTTGGATGGCACATGTGATCATTATGGTGGCATGCAACATTTGCCAATTTTCCAACACATGGCTAGTACACACACAATTGGAGACAAAATTGTGGAATTTGGAAAATATACGACAGTGGCATACAGTCTAAAAGATGGGAAAGAAGCAAAGAAGTGTGAATTGGTTAGTGATAATATTCCAGTGTATCAGTTTATGGGAATTTTTTGTGATTGGGTGGTTTATGATTATGCAATGCATACACACAAAGCACGATGGTTGGACTCATAGTTCAAGTTATGCAAGGACACATTTCCACTTCATCATATCATTTCATCTGTCGGCTTCGCTGAGAACTACACACTACAACCACATAACGAGGTGCAATCATTGTACTACAACTTTGTGCAGGTTTCTATATTTGTACATATAGCATTCATTCATGCAAGTAGTCAAATGCAAGTAGTTGAAAGTTGCAAAGTGGTGCAACTTTTGTTCTGCAGCTCATGTGACCAAATAGACTGTTCCAACACATCCGAATAGGTATTTTTACGCTAGGCATGGTCCTCTTTTGCACCTAAACACGCAGAATTGCTCTGAGCTACGTTCAACCGAATCGATCCCTTAAGGGTCCAAAGTGCGAAATGGCTGCGAAATTTAGCATGCTATTACTCAGACACTGTGATGCTTAGAAACTTATCATCTTATCCTACAAGATCATTTTGGGCCCATCTACAATAACCTCTCTCAGTTTTTGCTATCTCGAAGGAATTTTCTTGTGCTAGCGAATTTTCACTCGGGGAAAAGTTGTCAGATGCAAGTAGTTGAAAGTTGCAAAGTGGTGCAACTTTTGTTTTGCAGCTTGTGTGACCAAACAAACTATTCCAACACATCTGGGTGGGTACGTTTACGCTAGGAATGGTCCTCTTTCACACCTAAACACGCGGAATCACTCTGAGCTACATTCAACCGGATCGATCCCTTAAGGATCCAAAGTGCAAAATGGCTGCGAAATTCAGCATACTATTACTCGAACACCGTGATGCTTAGAAACTTCTCTTCTCATCCAAAAAAATCATGTTGGGCCCATCTACAATAACCTCTCTCGGTTTTCGCTATCTCGAAGGCATTTTCCTGTGTTGGCAAATTTTCACTCGGGGAAAAAGTTGTTAAATGCAAGTAGTTGAAAGTTGCAAAGTGGTGCAACTTTTGTTCTGCAGCTTGTGTGACCAAACAAACTGTTCCAACGCATCTGGGTGGGTATTTTTACATTAGGCATGGTCCTCTTTCACACCTAAACACGTGGAATCACTCCGAGCTACGGTCAACCAGATCGATCCCTTAAGGGTTTAAAGTGCAAAATGGCTACGAAATTCAGCATGCTATTACTCGGACACCGTGATGCTTAGAAACTTCTCATCTAAACCTACAAGTTTATGTTGGGCCCATCTACAATAACCTCTCTTGGTTTTCGCTATCTCGAAAGCATTTTCCTGTGCTGGCGAATTTTCACTCGGGGAAAAAGTTTTCAAATGCAAGTAGTTGAAAGTTGCAAAGTGGTGCAACTTTCGTTCTGCAACTCGTGTGACCAAACAAACTGTTCCAACATGTCTGGGTGGGTACATTTATGCTAGGAATGGTCCTCTTTCACACCTAAACATGCGGAATCACTCTGAGCTACGTTCAACTGAATCGATCCCTTAAGGGTCCAAAGTGCAAAATGGCTGTGAAATTTAGCATGCTATTACTTGAACACCATGATGCTTAGAAACTTCTTGTTTGAACCTACGAGTTTATGTTGGGCCAATCTACAATAACCTCTCTTAGTTTTTGCTATCTCGAAGGCATTTTCTTGTTCTGGCGAATTTTCACTCGGGGAAAAAGTTGTCAAATGCAAGTAGTTGAAAGTTGCAGAGTGGTGCAATTTTTGTTCTACAGCTCGTGTGACCAAACGAACTATTCCAACGCATCTGAATAAGTATGTTTACGCTAGGAATGGTCCTCTTTTGCACCTAAACATGCGCAATCGCTTTGAGCTACATTCAACTGGATCGATCCCTTAAGGGTCCAAAGTGCAAAATGGCTGTGAAATTCAGCATTCTATTACTCGGACACCGTGATGCTTAGAAACTTCTCATCTAATCCTACAAGATCACATTGGGCCCATCTACAATAACCTCTCTCGGTTTTCGCTATCTCAAAGGCATTTTCCTGTGCTAGCCAATTTTCACTCGGGGAAAAGGTTGTCAAATGCAAGTAGTTGAAAGTTCCAAAGTGGTGCAACTTTCGTTCTGCAGCTCATGTGACCAAACAGACTTTTCCAATGCATTCAAATAGGTATTTTTACATTAGGCATGGTCCTCTTTTGCACCTAAATATGCGGAATCACTCTGAGCTACGTTCAACCGGATCGATCCCTTAAGGGTCCAAAGTGCAAAATGGCTATGAAATTCAACATGCTATTAATTGGACACCATGACAATTAGAAACTTCTTGTCTGATCTTAAGATCATGTTGGGCCCATCTACAATAACCTCTCTCAATTTTTGCTATCTCAAAGGCATTTTCCTGTGCTGGCGAATTTTCACCTGGGGAAAAAGTTGTCAAATACAAGTAGTTGAAAGTTGCAAAGTGGTGCAAATTTCATTCTACAGCTCATGTGACCAAACGGACTGTTCCAACACATCCGAATAGGTATGTTTACACTAGGAATGCTCCTCTTTTGCACCTAAACACGCGGAATCGCTCCGAGCTACGTTCAACCGGATTGATCCCTTAAGGGTCCAAAGTGCAAAATGGCTGTGAACTTCAACATGCTATTACTCGGACATCGTGATGCTTATAAAATTCTCGTTTGATCCTATGGGATCATGTTGGGCCCCTCTACAATAGCCTTGCTCGGTTTTCGTTATCTTAGAGGCTTTTTCCTATGGTGGCGAATTTTCACTTGAGGAAAAAGTTGTCAAATGCAAGTAGTTGAGGTATATTAGCAAACAATTCACTACCTTTTCTATGGCTTGTCATGGCATTCCATCACCATGAGACCACTTTTCTTTGAGGAATTTTTTGAAAAAGTTCAATGGCTTGTCTATGCTATTGCTTACTATTATGCTTTCCTATATTTTTTCCAAGCATCCATAGCTTGTTCGAAAGCATCTGTTTTAGGCTTTTAGCCATAGCAAGAAGGCAATGAACTATTTGATAAAATGCTTTGGTAGACATATATGAAAAATGTCGTAGCATAGACAAGGGAATGAACTATTTGAAAAAATGCCTCAAAGAAATGTGGTCTCATGGAATGCCATTACAAGCTAAAGCAATTGGCAGCTGCTCCTAGTTATTAGTTATGCAATGTGAAGTAATTGCATAACTGCTTAGGTTGACTTTGTCAAAATCTATAATGTAATTGAAATTTTTTCATCTATCAGCATCTAGTTATTCGTTATGCAATGTGAACTGATGGTTTGAGTTTGAAAGATGTGCAATGCATGAATAAAAACTACAAAAATCTATTTTCCACATTTCATTAGTTAAACTCTTTATTTTATTTTCTCTCTATATCTCTATGCTATGGAAATGCCTTTCGATTTCAAAAAAGATAGTTTTTATCTCTTGTTATACAATTTTTTACATTTTTTTACCTCTTGTTATAAAAAGGAGCAGATATACAATGTTAAAGAAGAGTGAAAGCACAACTAAATTTATCATTTCAAAGCAATTTTTTTGATACATTTTTTCAAACAATTCACTGCCTTCTCTATGATATTGCTTACTATTATGCTTTTGATATATTTTTTGAAGCATCCATAGCTTGTTCAAAATCACTTGTTTTAGGCTTTTAGCCATAGCAACAAGGCAGTGAACTGTTTGAGAAGATGCTTTGGTAGACATGTATGAAAAATGTGGTAACATAGATAAGGTAGGGAACTATTTGAAAAAATATCTCAAAGAAATTTGGTCTCATAGAATGCCATGATAAGAAAATGCAATTGGCAGCTACTCCTAGTTATTAGTTATGCAATGTGAAGAAATTGCATAACTGCTTAGGTTGACTTTGTTCAAACTATATTGTAATTAAATTTTCAGCATCTATCAACATCTACGTATTAGTTATGCAAAGTGAAGTAATGCTTTGACTTTGAAAGATGTGCAATGCAATGTAATCAATGAAATGAATATAAACTACAAATGTTCATTTTTTACAATTCATTAGTTAAAATATTTATTGTATTTGCTCTCTATATTTCTATATGCTATGTAAATACCTTGCAATTGTATTTAAAAGGCTTGATAGGTCAGTTAGGTGGTATTTGCAAAATCATGTTATGAATGAATGGTAATTAAGAGCAAAATTGGCAAATTTCCATCTTAGAAGTCTAACAAAGGGTGGTTATGGTGGTTGATCAGCTCAAGGGGTAGTTGGAAGGTGGTATCAAGATATATTGCTGTAATACCCCAAGTTGAGGGTTGATTTTGTTCAGTTTCTAATAAGAAAATATACTTGAAAACACTAATCACTGGTTTTCTTTATTTTCCTGAATTTTCTTTGCCTTGCACAGGCCCATACAAGTCTATCATGACTTGAGGCTTTGGATACTTGATTGCATATGTTTTTACTCTCTTTGCATCTATTCTAAAGGTTTAAATCCACCGTTGGTGTGTGTGGGATCATCAAACTTGGTTACTGCTTTTTTTTCTGTGTTAGGGGTTTTGAGGGCAACACCATGACACATTAGCCAATCCACCTACTGTTCTGACCCTATTCCTCAGTGGATTGGCCTGTACCATGATTATTTTGGTGTATGAATACTTTGGAGGCCGAGAGAATGAACAAACTCAATAGGGTGCGAAGTTCTAATGTTGTTCAGGGGTGTTTCCACCATGAAAGTAAGGAACTCAAGTACTGAATCTGAGAAATATTGAAAGGAATGGAATTTTGAGTGTCCTTTAAGTTAGGGCAGAGGTATTGTGGTGTGTTTTCACCTTTGGAAGGATTGGGGGAGGTCTGGAGTTATGAATTTATTTAAAACCCTTCTTTTTGTGAAGATTTAGGACGGTTTGTGAGCAGAGGAATAGAACAAGTTCTTGGGGATCTTAAAATGGGAGAATCCTAAGTTTGGTGAGCATCCCTAAGACTATTTCAAGTTTCCTTGGTTTGGAAGTGAGTTTGTGAGGGGGTTCCTTTGGAAATTAGGCCTAATTGTGAAGCCTAGAGCGAGGGAGGCGTATTGAAAGTTCATGTTGGTCCAAAATATTTACTATTGGTTTTGGCATATGTTGTGTAACCTTGAAAAGGGTATCTTAAGCCACCTTTAAATGGTCTGGTGTTTTGGAAAGGTTAGGAGAAATTAGGCCTGGACCGCGTTTTGAGTTTGATGCAGGAGCACCTACACCACATCATCAAAAAAAAATTATTTGAATACATCAATAGGGTAATGTTAGTGTATTTAGGTTTATTTTGTCTAATAACCTTTGAGAGATCAAACATAATGCAAATAAAGGGTGTTTTGTGTCTTAGAAGTCAATTAGAAATCATAAAAGTTGTAAAATGCTGACAAAGCAACTTTGACACAAACAAATATAATTAAGGGACCAGCTAATCCCAAGGTTGGTTATGGGCATTGGGGAGAATATGGTTGTTGGAAAATTATTTAAAAATACTTAACAAGGCTCGAATGAGAGAGTGGAAGAAGTTTTGTAATAATTTTACACAATAAACACCACAGTTTTGAGCAATTTTCTAGAAAAATATTGTTTTCTTGATCTTTTTTAGTGTTGTACGGGCACATACAGGTTCTTCATGGTCTAATAATTTAAGAGGATGTGTCTATGTGTAATTAATTTATGTTTTATTTGGTGTCTTAACTCTTTGTTTGCAGAGAGAACCAACACAAACAATGACTGTCCCAGTGTTGTTGAATCAAGGGTTTGAGGGGAAATTTGTGATGTAACAATCAATCCACCTATTTTTTGCTACTGTATCTTGGTGGATTGATTGAAAACATGTTATAATAAGTGTTTCAAATCATTTTGGAATAAGGAGTCATAATTATGTGGTGTTTTTGTGATTGTTCTAAGACTCAACAAGGGTTTTCCAACATGGAAGTGAGGAACCAAAGAGAGGTTTTCAAGAATTAATGCCTGTAAGGGTTATGTGAGGGTCTGATGAGTCCGTGCAGAAGTATTTTGAGGTTTTTGGGGCTTTGGAAGTGTTGAGAGAGGTCTGGAGTTGTATGTTTATTCAAAACCCTTGATTTTGTGAAGGTTTATGAGGGTTTCTTGGGTTTTGTGAGTTAGAGGCTCTGTAGACACAAACTAATGAAAAAATTTGAGGTTTGGCACCATGACCTAAGATTTTCCAAGGTGTTTGGATAGATACCTAAAGTTGGAAGGGTGGTCCCTTTGGAAAAAAAGGGCTAATTGTGAAGCCAAAATTGAAGTAGGTGTGTTGAAAGTCTATGTTGGTCCAAAAGAGAGACCACTGATTCTTCGGTATGTTGTGTAGCCCTAAAAAGGGTATCTCAATACATCTTGTAATTGTCTAGTGTTTTGGAAAGATTGGGAGAGATCTGGCTAAAACTGAGTTTTGAGTACTACTAGAATAACCAGTCACAAATGTGAGTTTTGGAAACCTTGATGAATCTGACTTAGGGATTGTTGTCAATTGATTCAATTTTCATTGTATGAATGTTGATGGTCTTTGTAGGGCCTTGGTGAAGTCTTGTTCATTTGCAAGGTTGAGGAGTTGAGGCCCTTGAGGGTGGGTTGATGCCTATTAGGCTGAATCATTATGAAGAAGAGTTCTTGATTGAGAATTGACATTTCCATTATTGTGAGTCTTCTCCACCTTGGCTCTGCATCAGAGTGCTACAAGGGTGGATTGTAGGGTAAGGTGTTGAATGAAGAGTTTGGTTTGATGGGGCTTTGAGGTTGTGTAGATTGCTCAAAATAGGTTGTATTAATCTTGTTAGGAACCCCTTGAAGGCAGGTTGTCACACTGATTGGGTTTGAGCCTCCTTGCCTCTACATCGGTGAGGCACAAGTAATTGAAGCATTCCAAAGGATACAAACCACCACGAATGGAGCTTACTTATACAATACGCTTTAGATGGGGCTTATTGAGCATTCCACAGTAATTAATTAAGCATTAGATGTAAACAAAATCCATGCCTACAACATTCAAGCATACAACTTACACAATACGCATGATAACATCATTCAAGAATGGCAGTAGCAAAATAAGAGTTTATTTAATCAAAAATCCGAAAGGCTATACAATGATATATATTGATAAAAGTATATAAATATATCCAAAAAAACCATATAGGCTTAGTACAAAGTAGCCATTTGGACAAAATATCATGTATATATATCAATAGTACAAAACATATGTTCCAAAATGCCACATAGGCATACAACAAACAACACTAATACATAGTCATTTCCCTCTAGGGGAAGGAAATAGATCCCGTGCTACCTTCAAAATTCGGTTGGATGGAGTGACTGTTGCTTGTCTTGTCTTTCGAACACGCCCGCTACTCCTCCTCTCTTCACTCTAGACCTTCAACTGATACGAATAAAAGTAAAGATGTTAAAACATAGAAATTGAATTATGGAATGGCATATAACAAAATATAATCACTTACCGCATACATATAGTCATCATGCACATTTAAAGCATCACCATGTCCACAATCTAGAGTGACAACCACCTGTAGCAACCATGAAGATAGAAATTAAACTACATAAAATTATCGTGAAAATTTTCTATAATAGACCATAAAAGAGAAAATATAATGTCAAATCGACTAATCTATTCCATACCTCTCTCAATGGATCAGAACTGGCTATTGCTGCAGCAACTCCATGGTCCATCGTACCACCAAGATCACCAGGGCTATCTCTTGTCAATATCTGTAAATGAAACAATATCTCAGGTATCATGTTGATATAGGAGAAAATAATGTGACATGATCAAGGAATACTTGAATGCAATGTTTGTGTTTCTCATCAATTTTTTAGATTTGTATATACCCAAAATTATGAAAACTAGCTAACATAGATTTACAACCATATTAATGAATAAAGGCTACTATAGTGTACGTTGTTTGAGGATATGAATCATGAGGTGTGGAGGAAGAAGATGCACTAGGAAACTATTTGAAATCTGAAGCATGTTATGAGACAAACATTCAAATATAACATTCAATTGTTCAAATGCAATAATAATATCTTTAATACTAGTTGCATACCTGTGGACTCATCATCAAGAATGTATAAGGGTCCGTAGGAATAGAGCATCCCTCATGAACAGTGCGACCTTGAAATTTCATCATATCAAAATTCTACTAATTTAGTTATTCTTAAATTTCAAAATATATTTTAATAAACAACATTAAAATAACTTGCTAAATTTTACCTGAGTGTCAATGCCGAATGTATCATTCAGAATATCATCTATGAAAGCCATCACCTCTGCAACTGACATAGGTTGTGTAGCTACATCACGAGCACCCTGATAATCATATGTGAAAATAGCACCACAAGCGCCACAATGGTGGGGTGGAGCTCGGGGCCTACATGTCTCCTCCACACTAGGCTCTACTAGAGGACTCACACACTATAAAATGGTCTGGGTGAGTGAGCCAATCGACTTCATCGTGTCCACCTCTACACTATCCTTAACAATGGAAGGAACAATGACATGCTCCACCATGGGTCTGCCCGAGGCTCTCGATGCCAACTGTGGATTATGTCGTGCAACAGGTCTATCGTGTGTGGAGCCCCCACCTCTACCTTGAAAGTCTAAGATGTCAAAATAGTTTGGCATTTTATTGAGGACAAACTCACAATAGAGTTTCCTCAAAAAGTATTGCAGCACCTCATGGTTATTGCATGTAGGTTGGTCAAATACCATCCACCACCACTCCCAAAATTTGTTTCTAATTAAATCATGGTGGCACCAATGGATGGGGAACCTCCTACATGCATGGGAAATAGGTTCATTGGTTTTTGGGTCTTTAAATAGGGCACACAACTCGGCTTTGCTAATTTTTAGTTTTTTGACATCTGCATATGACAAACCATTAGCATAAAATTGCCTCATCTCATCTCTCTTAGTTGACCAAAAATTCATTTGCTCGCTCATTTCTCCTACATGAGTTAAAATTGACTTCAATGATTCAGCAATCCCTCTCCTATAAGGGTGGGTTTCGGCATGCTCGGTTAATCTTGCAATTAATTCTTGAATGTCTCTTTTATTGTTTTCAATTTGATTTTGAATATTTTCTTGTGTTCCTTGAGGATGCCTATGAATTGATGGAGGGGTTTCAGGTTGTTCTTGTATAGGAGGCTCTTAATGAGGGGGTGATTGTGAATTCTCAATGTTTTGAGGTGGAGATTCATTCCCTAAGAATTAGAACAAACTTTTATTATAAAAATATATTTAAAGTTGCATTCCAAATCAAATTCAAAATAAATAGAATAAAAATACACACCTCTTTGCAATCTTTGACCTCTCCGACGTGTTGGCGGCATTCTCGTGGAAAATGGCAAGCTAAGGCTGCAAATAATGGAGGAGATTTGGTGAGCGCGAGTTGCAGACCTAAAATCTTCCTTCTCAAGCTGCGGGTTGAAGACAAAATGAGGGTTCCAAACCCGACTTTTGCATTTTATGTCTAAAAATACATTTGGCGCATGCCAAATTAAATATATTTTTAGGCATTTGGCATGCACCAAATGTATTTTTAGATGCCAAATGTATTTTTAAACATTTGGCGTGCACCAAACGCCTTATTTCGAGGTTTTTTTGATCATTTTTTCAATTTGGCACCTAAATTGTGTCACAGATTGGTGCACTTACCCTTAAACTATATCATTTGTCAGTATGGTGTACCCCAATCCATTATCACAAACAATGGCCACCCATTCAAAAACCAAGAAGTACGCCATCTATGTGAAGAGTTCCATATCAAACATACTTTTTTCACCCCATATTACCAACAAGGTAATGGCCAAGCCGAGGCATCTAATAAGAGCATTGTTAGAATCCTAACGAAAACTGATAATGATGCTAGTCGTGACTGGCACCTAAAGCTAAATCCTGCCTTATGCGCTTACCGCACAAGCATCCCTACTCTCACTGGTGCCACTCCATACTCCCTAGTATTCGAGTCTGAAGCTATCTTACCTATTGAGGTTGAAATTCCTTCCCTGAGGGTATACTTGAAAGGTCACATTGATGATCAAGAATACCATGTGTAATGTAGAATTTTTGGAAAGATTAATGCTATAGTTGCATAGATTAAAATGATCAAGTCTAATATAACAAATAATCTAAATGAAAACAACAAAGAACAAAGCAAGTAAACATACTTAAACTAAACAAATCAATTGGAAAGCTCTCACCGAATATGCATCCACTTCTTCGAATTATCTCGATTGCCCTTCTCCATTTTTTTGTTCCAGTATTCTTGCCCTCAGATTTTCAGTATTGATGCAAGCATAACCTTGTTGAATGTCTAAGAAAAATGTCGAAGATAAGTTTCTTCTCAAAAGTGTTGATTTCAAGAGGAGGAATAATGATAATGATAGGACATTTTATAGATTTTGGTTTTTTTAACGATCGGCTCAGATTCGAAAGAGAGATCAACAAAAGAGATTGATGAATGTCATGCAATGTGAGTTCTATGTCAGATAGAACGTGAGTTAGAAAAGACTGCAAGATAAAGATTAAATTAGAATGATAACTTAATCTTGTGTCAAGATTGTTCGAAAATAGAAAGAACAAGAGTTCTCGATTAAATAAACAATTTAATCTTCCATTAAGAGTCTTCAAAAATAGAAGAAATAGAATTTGAATGTTAAAGACAAAGTTAGAACTCGAAGATGAAGAATTCGAATGCACATATGAATTGATTAATTAAATAAATATATTTAATTAATAAACATTTTCATGCATATGAGTTAGAACTAGATAACTGACTAGTTGTGACAGAGAGTCCTCTCGCAGAGACGATCAAATACCGAACCCAAAGATAACTAGTAGATTAAAAATAGATCTTGAGTCAGAAGGTGAGTGAATGATTTCGATAACTGAATGATAGAAGAATGTGACATAAATAATTGATAATGAATTAAATTTTAATTTAATTCAACATTCAAAAATGAAAGATTTAATTAAATTAAATATAGATAATTTATTTAATTTGATTGTTGAAAAGGTGGAATTGAATAATTAAATAATAAATATTTAATTATAGTTGAAAAGGTTAAATGATTAATTAAATAATAAATATTTAATTATAGTTGAAATATGACAAAGGGGTAATTAAATAACAAATTATTTAATTAAGAAGGAAGAATGAATTAGTTAGCGAAAAAATTAAATAAACATGATTTATTTAATTAATCAAGTTGACTAAAGGTCATTTATGAATGAATTAAAAGGGGTATTTAATTAATAGAGGAAAGATATGTTAGAAAGGTAATTAAATAATTAACATGATTTAATCATGACCATGGGTAATAGAAAATTATGTTGAAAGTGGTGCTCCCAGGGCTAGACCAATTTTTGGTATCTACAGTTTGCCCCTATTTGATACAATGTTGTTACGAAGTTATATCAAAGAAAATATGCCCCGATCATGCCCCATCATGAAACAGGTTAGGGTATGCCCCCTCGGGAAAATTGACAAAGTTTTGAAATTTTTAAAAAAAATTAGGAAATATTCCCGATAAGTCAATTTGATGGTAAAAAATGCTATGGAGTTGACATAATTGAATTTGGATGTGTTAAGGACATGTTCGGGTCATTAGAAGTTGGAAAGAGGCCATTAGACAAGGTCAGAAGAAAGGCCACCCAAACTCAAGGTATAAATAGGAATTAGGTTGAAAACCAATTCATTTGCACTCGGAAGAGTTGAAGAATTGAGAAAGGTGCTCTGAGTATTGGATGAAGATGGTTCCCATTCCATATGCTACACATCGAGGTTATCAGATCCAGACCTTCAAATGGCTAGCCAATGCAGGACCACCCATATGTACCCCAAAATGAGCTTTTGGAATTTCATTTTGCACGTAGTTCTAGGCATGTAAATTTTAATTCACAAATACAATCATTTGGGATCAATGCATATGCTATCGTACACAACGCATTTGCTTGTGGAATGACGCATATGTTAAATCACACTTAGGCCATGATAGGTCATTTAGGTATGCAACACAAATGTTAGAAAATGCACCGCATTTGTGGTTTGAAAACACATTTGCATGTAGGATAATGCATAGCATTTGTACTTTTGAAATGCATTTGGATTTGTTAGAAAAGGTTGGATTTTTTGCAACGCATATGAAATATGTGATACAAATTCTTTCAATGCAACACCTTTGTATGAATGCACCACATTTTTTATAGCGAGCCACATTTGGCTAGTAAATTTTTCCAAAAAAATTTCGAAGTAAAAACTTGAAAAACTTAACATCATGGTTGAAATGTAGGTTGTGTTAGATCCTATATATACTCTGGAGTCACATCCTGATACCTTCGATCTGAGAGATTCGTTGGTTACAGCTTTATGCGAGCGATGGCACTTAGAGACATTGTCGTTCCATTTGCTGACTGGTGAGGTGACTGTTACCTTAGAGGACGTCTACAGGATTCTAAGACTTCCTATCAGAGGAGAGCGGGTGATGTATGATACCCAGTACAGGTTTAGCGAGCTTGCCAAATTTTATCAGTATGATGATATTATCAGGCTAGGGATTGAGTATTATGAGATTAGATGGCAGGTATTAGTGGATAGATATGAGAGGATTGAATGTATCCTATGCACCTTAATAGGAGGTATAGTCCTTCCAGATCGATGGGGTCATGGTTTTCTCTCAGGTGGGGAGAGATGTTGGTGGGGATGTTGGAGAGAGAGACTATGTATGCCTGGGGTCCGTGCTTATTGGGTATGCTATACTTCCACTTACATGACATAGTGTATAGAGACACACAGTCGATGAGCTATGGGACTACTCTTCAAATGGTTTGGGTGTGGGAGAGGATAGTTGTGTTTCATCCTCCGGTTACTATAGAGCGGGAGGCTATATCTCCTTATGTTTTCCAATATATGGGAAATATTAGTCAGAGCCATGTGGGAGATACTAGATTTTGGAGACATGCACTAGATATTTTGGATCAGTTCACTTGGAGGCCATACATGAACTGTAAGAGATGGTCAGATGAGGATGAGCATTTGACTTTCTGTAGGTAGACACTATACCTGATTGGTAGGACTGTTTCAAGTGTTCATATTATTGAGAGAAACTTTCCAGAGCAGGTTTTAAAATAATTCAAAGAGGTTCAGGATGACCCTCGAGGTAGAGCAGAGTTTGCTCATTCTTTCATAGAGGTTCCATATTGGGGGTCTATGATTCTAGTAACTACTACGGAGGCAGAGATTCAGGCACTACAACCTATACAGTGGTGTTGGAGAGATGGAGTAGTGGATCCTGGGACTACAGCTGCGTATGACGCATGGTGGGTGAAGCATCGTCCGATTCTATATATAGATCCGGATTAGCTGGCACCAGTTGAGAGATGAGGCATAGGGCCAAGAGGATGACATAGAGGGAGAGGTGGTGGTAGAGGTGGTGGTAGGTATGGTGGTGATTACGGCAGAGGTGGTGGTGGTAGACAAGGATGGAGAGGTTAGAGAGGTGGATGAGTAGGTGGACTATCATGTATTCAAGAGGAAGAGGCGGAGGATGTACCAATGATGGAACTTAGAGGTGGAGCAAAGGGATAGGTTGGAGATGAGCATGTTGCTGAGGAGGTAGTAGTAAAGCAGCATGCAAAGGTAGATATTGGTGGAGAGGACCTTGCAGAGGATGAGGAGGCAGACATGGATATGGATCCTCTTTGTATTTTAGCTGGTTATGGGGAGGATGATATGGAGGAGGATGTACCTATGGAGGAGCCGGAGAGAGAGCTTCGAGATTGGATTGTTGAGGGGAGACGGGATGAGGAGGATCGTAGAGATAGTGATAATTAGGCTTTGGAGGAGATGTTGAGACAAGTTACATCAAAGCTAGATGTCATGCAAATCGAGAGAGACAACTCTTTTATGGAGAGAGATTGGGCCATAGCTCGAACACAAGAAATACAACAGAAGTTTACATAGGTCAGACACCTTTGTAGTGGCACTTCATTTGATGGTATGGTGCATGAGCTAGTCAGATTAGTAGAGAGAGCTACTTATTATAGGGATCTATATGAGGCAGTGCTGCCAACATAGAGACGGGCTCATAGCTTTTCAAAGGTTCACAGCCAAAGATCACAGAGCAGGAGTTAGATCGGGACACAAAGTACATAGGGTGTGGTAGGACCACTGAGGACAGGTCCATATGACAGGCCTTCCACCTCACAAAGAGTACCTCTGAGGCAGTTTCCTCCATCTTCACCACGTGACAATAGTGGTAGTGGGACACGTTGATACTGTTATATATGTAGACATTGCATTTTGATCAAAGAGCCTGTGAGCTTGTTGTTATTTATATATACATTCATACATTGTATTGTGTAACATTATTTGAGCGATATATATATGACTTTGGTGGCTTCTATATGATATGCAATTCTATTTTATGGTAATGCATTGCTTCTATATGAATATGTTTCCTAGATGATGTATGCATATGTGTTATGAATGAATGTTTCTACATGTGATGAGTTTATGCAGTTTTATGATGTTATGATTATTCTACATGCTGATGATAATGGATGTAATGCTCTATATGATGTTATATACATGTAATGTTTCCATTATACCCTTATGATGATGGAATGTGTATTATGCAATGTTTTCATAGATATACAATGAAGATGTTAATGCAATGTAACTATATGAAATGCTTATGTAACTATATGAAATGTTTATAGAATGTATGCATATGTAGATTATCTAATGTTTTTGTTGTGTCACAGGACTTTATCATTATGTCAGAAAAGAGAAATGCTAGCACGAATGAATTCATAATGTTAGTAAGAAATAACGAAGGTGGATTGATTGAAAAACATATGGTCTTCGATATTTTTCCATTTATGGTATGATTTTTTTTTTTTACCATCATTGGGTGGGACATGACACAAATGGATAGTACACACCATGATATGAGATAGACCATAGTGTAAAAAGTCATCCATTTGTGAAAAAAGACAGTCATAGACAAGGAGTGTCTTAACTCATACTAAGGACAAGATTGCCCCAATCGTTTTATCTTGAAAAACCATAGACAACAAGCAAATAAAAGACGAGTCATGAGATGTCATTGCTCCTCTAAATATTTGATAGGACATCCTTGAGGAAAATAGTAACATGACTGAAAATCCAAAGTTAAAAAGATATTTGATAGACAACAACCAAAGAAAAATATTCCTGAGACATCCTTCAAGGGACATCCCTGAGAAAGCTAGTAACTGGACTTAATTCACAAATCGATAAAAAGATAAGACAAAGTAAGATATAAAGTCATAAAGCCAAATAAAATTATTTTCCAAAACTTGATCTTGTGGAATTGTTTGATTGTTTGATGTTTGACATAGCGTAATGTGAGGGATGACACATACCACAATAAGACGTTGAGTCTAGTTTCGACTTGGTGACTATCTGTGTAAGGTATGAAAAAGCCTGGTTTCAGAAAGACATGTGTTGTATAAGATGTCGGAGCCAGATGACGTTGATGCAAAAAGCTACATGAGGCTATGAAAATTTGACGATGTATGTTGACAAGAAAGACATATCTTGCTTTGACATAAGTTGGTCGCTTTGACAATGTGTTTCATATTGACTTGATGATTGTTTGAGATGTTTCCTTGTTTGATGCATGACTTGTTTTGATTCCTTGACTGATTAAAAGTGTGTGTGTGTGTATTTGATAGTGTATGACTTGAGATGATACCCTAAAGGACTGACCTAATGGGGCCTTGAGGGCTCATCGATCTAATTAGCCTTGCCTACATTGTACACGCAGAGATATCGCAGTTCGACCAAACTTTAACTGACATAACTCACTGAAGATAAGTACTTGAGCCGAAGATATGGAACATGTGTGATAGTGAATGTGAAAGAACCCTATTGGACTGACCTAGTGCGGTCTCAGGAGCTAATTGATCGATTAGCCTTGCCTACGTTGTACACGCAGAGACCTCGCAGTTCAACATGACCAATGACTTTGAATGTACAAAGAGTCATGATTTTAATGTGTGTGATACATAACAAACCTAGATAGATAGACCTAATGCCTCAGGGGCACATCAACTAATGGAATTTCCTACATCTAGTCGTAGAGGCAACATAGTTCGACTATGTCTATGACTGACTTAACATGACTGACTTGACTCTGTTTTTGGGATTTTCTGACATGTTTTATTTTTTTTGTCTTTTTGAAGTTTTGTACTCTTTTTGGATTTTTTCAGGACAGTTTCCGATGGTTTAATGCTATGTACAAGGTATTCATGGCATAAAACAAGGATTTTCCCCCAGTTGGGAAAAAGACATGTGAGATGGAGTGAGGAATGTGATGGAATGAACTTTGATGTCAATAATTCCAAGAAATGGATAGGACAACCATTTATTATGAGGGATGATGAAAAAGTTTGATTGGAATGATGGTAGACAAAAGAGCGAGTTTGACTACACATGGCGCCTGTTTGTCAGGTTTTCACCATGGTACTTATCCATAGCACCACCGAAGCGGTTTTCACTTTTGGACGGATTATTTCTCTTTACTTCTTTTTTTCAATGTTTTTGATGTTACAAAGACACCTGTTTGCCAGGTTTTCATCAAGGTAATGATTTTTTTGTATTTTTGTTTTTTTTGTATTTTTCTGATTAAGACAAAGAATCTCAGAAGCTACACATAGAACCTTTTCAAATGCAGGCTATTGATTGGTGAAAAAACTGGCTCTCCTTCAGAGGTAGAGAGTTGGTACACTCCTGATCCAAAAGCTTTTGTGACAATATAAGGCCCTAACCAGTTAGGTTCAAACTTACCTGGATTTTCTCATTCAACTTGATTCTTGGGATTCTCCATTAAAACTAGGTCACCAATGTCAAAGTGTATATTTAGAACTTTCCTATTATAGCTTCGACGAAGATGATTCTGATATGCTTGCAAATGGTCTAGTGCTTTCTTTCTTTGTTCATCCAGTAATTCTAGCTCTTGTAATCTAGATACATGGTATTCTTCATCAACAATGTGACCTTTCAAGGATACCCTCAGGGAAGGAATTTCAACCTCAATAGGTAAGATAGATTCGAATCCGAATACTAGGGAGTATGGAGTGGTGCCAGTGGGAGTACGGATGCTTGTGCGGTAAGCCCATAAGGTAGGATTTAGTTGTAGGTGCTAGTCATGACCAGTGTCATTGAAAACTTTCTTTAGGATTCTAACAATGGTTTTATTAGATTCCTCGGCTTGGCCATTACCTTGTGGGTAATATGGGGTGGAAAAATAATGTTTGATATGAAACTCTTCACATAGATGGCATACTTCTTGGTTTTTGAATGGGCGGCCATTGTCTGTGATAATGGATTGGGGTACACCATACTGACAAATGATATAGTTTAAGATAAACTTGGATATTTTTGTGTTGGTGATTTAGGTCATCAGAATAGCTTCGATCCATTTGGTGAAGTATTTGGTGGCGGTTATGATGAATTTATGGTCGTTGGATGATGGAGGGTGTATCTTACCTATGAGGTCAAGTCCCCATTGGACAAAGGGCCATGGTGATTTAATTGAATGAAGCTCCTCTGTTGGTGCTCTGATCAAATCTCCATGTATCTGACACTGTCTACATTTCTTTACAAAGATATATGAGTCTTTCTCCATTGTAGGCCAATAATAACCTAATATCATAATCTTATGGGCTAAAGTAGGACCACTCAAATGGAATCCACATATACCCTCGTGCACTGCTCGCAAGGTTTTTTGTGCTTCTTCAACATCGAGACATCTCATTAGGGCATTATCTATGGTACGTCTATATAGAGTATCTTTGATGATGTTGTACTTTGCTAAATTACGGATAAAGGTTCTGTGTTGGTTATTTGATAGGTCTAGTGGTAAGGTTTGGTCAGTTAGATAGTCGAATATGTCTTTATACCAAGGGAAAGTAGGACCAAAAATTGTACACACCATCGTAGAATCCAGGACATCATAGGCGGGGACCATTAGCTATTCAACCAAAAACTCAAACTTAGGCACATTGCTCAGAATATCCAATACGAAACCCATGGTTGCCATAGCATCTCCAACCTGTTTTGAATATGTGGCATTTGTTGAAAGGTAATGTTATCAAAGTACTACTTGAAACTATCGACCATGCACTTGTAGGGGGCAATCTTTTTATCCTTAGTCTCATAATCATCATTTACTAGCCGTACTACTATCTGAGAATCGCCAAAAACATGTAGACTCTTAATCTTCCACTAAGCTACCATTTTTAATCCTGCACTAAGGCTTCATACTGTGCTATGTTGTTAGTACATGGGAAATCAATCCTAAATGATTTAGGCATGGTATCACCTTGAGGTGTAACAAATAGGATACCTGCTCCTGAACCATGATTTGTATGAGACCCATCAAACTATAATTTCCATTCGGTTCTAGTGTCAACTGTGAAGATAAATTCGTCAGGAAAATCTGCCACTAAAGGATGGTCTGTCTCCATGGGTGCATCTGCTAACTAATCTACAATCACCCCTCCTTTTCTTTCCTTCCTCTCTACATATTGGATGTGATACTCGCTAAGTATCATAACCCATTTAGCCAATTGGCCTATTAATGTTGCCTTACTTAGGAGATATTTGAGGGGATCAATCTTTGTGACCAACATTGTTTGGTGATTTAGCATATAGTGCCGAAGGTTTTGAGTAGCAAATACTACCACAAAATAGGCATGTACTATGTTTTTGTAATTTAATTCATATCCTTCCAAGGTATGACTGATGTAATACACTGCTCTCTCATGACCTTGATCATCATTTTGTGCGGGAAGAGCTCCTATTGTTGATTGAGTTGCTGAAATGTATAGTATCAATGGTTTTCCATCTGTAGGTGGTATTAAGATAGGTGGAGTGAGAAAATAATCCTTGATTTGTTAGAAAGCTTCCTGACATTTAGGTGTCCACACAAATGGTACTCCTTTCTTGAGTAAATGTTGAAATGGGTGTATTTTGTCTTCTAGTTGTACAATGAAATGCTTGATGGACTGTAATCTTCCCTGTAGTGTTCTTAGTTGACCAATGCTGACTGGAGGAGGCATTTCTATGATATCTCTTACCTTCTCTGGATCTACTTCAATGCCTCTTCTGGAAATGATATACCTTGGGAATTTCATTGATTTCACTCCAAAGACACACTTCTTTGGATTTAGCCTGACGTTGTAATTACCTAGCCTCTGGAACATCTTGTCTAGAACCTCCAAATGATCCGCCCTTGTTTCTGATTTAGCTATAATTTCATCTACATAATATTCCATGAGAATATGTATAAATTCATGGAATATTGTAGTCATTGCTCGTTGATAGGTAGCTCCTACGTTCTTAAGCCCAAAAGGAATAACATTCCAATAGTATGTGCCCCATGGACACGTGAAAGCCATCTTGTGTTGGTCTTCACTTGCGATTTTGATTTGGTTATATCCAAAGAAACCATCCATGAGGGATAGCATCTTGTATCATACTGTAAGATCTACTATCATGTCTATGTTCGGCAAAGGGAATTCATCCTTAGGACATGCCTTGTTGATGTCTCTAAAGTTTGTACAAATGCGGATACCCCCAATTAGTTTAGTCATTGGCATAAGATTTGAAATCAAGTTTGCATAATCTATAGCTCTTATAAATTTGATATCCAAGAGTTTCTTAAGTTCTGCTTTGACCAGTAGAGCAATCCGCAGATGCATTTTCCTTAGCTTTTGTTTGATTGGCTTAATACCTTGTTGTAATGTTAGGTGGTGTAATATAAGGTCTGGATCCAGCCCAAGCATGTCAACATATGACCATGCAAATTTTATTTGTCTCTTTGTGAAGAATTCCTGAAATTCTTGTTTCACTGTCCCTGTCAGTGATGCTACAAATTATATGTTCTGAGGGTGTTCTTCTGTGTTTATGTTGAGTTCAATAGACTCTTCTACCAACATTGGTGACTTTTCTTGTTCAACAGGGAGAATATTTAAACCTATATCCTTGGGTGCCTCAAAGAGGTTTTCTCCCACGGATACATCCTTTATTTCGACTATTTCTTCGTCCAAAGGTGCCTTTCAGTTTTCACCTCGGGACTCGTCATTTTTCTCATTTTTATCATTTTTCTTTTTTTTTTCATTTTTGCGACTAGAGGTGTAAATACTCTCCCCAAATATTATTTGTCGTCCAATTCTATGGTAAAACCAACTTTATGATCCCCTCTTGGTATGCCTTCTCAAAGTCCCATGAACTCAGCGATTGCTTCGTCATTCTCGAATGTGTCTATGATGGGTGTACCTTGTTGATCCCAGTCGATAAGTTTGGGATATATGAGAGGCGTGTCATCATCGGAGTTATTAAAGGTGGAAGTTGACAAGGTAAATATAGAGTGGTTGACATGGTCATAGAAGTTTCGGACTAACTCCTTCTTGTTCTTTTTCCTATGGGCAAGTAAAATTTGATGTGGGACTATTGTAAGGGTTGAGTCATCAGATGGTTTTTCAGGTGCCCAAGATGCATGATCAAGGGTTTCCCAATAATAATGCTTATTCCATTCTTCTTTGGAAAAGTGCTTCCTATGATGGGGACTAGATGGTTTTGGTAAGGGTTTTATCTTCAGGTCCAATTCTCCAAATAGAGTATCTATGTTTATGGTACTAGTAGATGAAAGGGAATCCCATTCACAATCGCTTGAGTTGGGAGATTCATCGTAAACTGGGGGAAGTGGTTCATGAGATATCTTGATGTTTGCACAAGCACTCACTTCCTCTTGAAATGGTGATGAAGTACTAGGAAACCCAATTCTAAGTGGTTGAAACCCTAGCCCTAGGTATTTTGGTCATGGTGAGACAGTGATTGGTTTCATCCTTCCATTTTGATGTAGTCCTAACCCAGTATGCCCATCATAGCCTTCGCTTTGCATTATCTTAAAGCCTTTTCCATATTGATTCTTAGCTATTTGAATAGACGGCGAGCGGTATTCATTGTCTTCTTGGTACAACCAGGAGGTAATATCATCTCGATCCACAATTTCTTCACTTAACTCTCCCCATTTGGTTAATTTCATTGTAGGGGGAACATGAAATGTAACTACTGATTGTCTTCTATTTTCCATGGGTAAGCCATATGCCTTAGGTGGAACAATCTAACTGACACAGTATGATGCCTTCATGTAATATTCTCCACAACCCTTGTCTTGGATCTCGACCTTAGGAGTGGATGATGGTGGTTTGAATGAAATGGACTTAGTAAGATGTGATGGGTCAACATACAGGGATAAAGTGGATGATGACGCTTCTTGGTTAACTGGTACTTGTCTTTGTGGAATTTCCTTTAGGCTTGTACAATATTGAAAAGGATCTCGATCACCATCAATCGTGATCTCGGTGCCATTATACGAGAATTTAAGACATTGGTGATATGTGGAAGGTACTGCTTTCATTGCATGTATCCAAGATCTACCTAACAACAAGTTATACGAAATGATGACATCCAAGACTTGGAAGTTGGTGTTCTTAATCGTTGGACCAATTCTGATAGGGAGTGTGACAACTCCTTTGGATGATCTTTCCTCATCATCGTAAGCCTTGATGACTATACTCTTATAGGTTTCCACACATTCTTCTGAGAATCCTAATTCCTTAATCAATTTTAGGGTACACAAGTTCAAATTTGCTCCTCTGTCTACCAAGACTCATCTGACTTTAGTTTGATGGACTAGTACTTCAAGATGTAATGGGTCATTATAATCAGACTTTTCGATTGAGTAATCTTGTTGGGAAAATGTGGCATGATGTGATTTGGTTAAATATCCCACCATTTCTTCAAAACGATTGACATCTAAGTCTGTAGGAACAATCATGTTTTTTAAAGCTTTATCAAGAATGGCTCGATTCTCAGGTGATAAAGTCAATAGTTCCAAAATGGATATCTGTGCGAGGGTGTTTCTCAGTTGATCAAGGAGGTTTTATTTAGACCTGGAAGACTATGTAAGTGGCTCAGAAGAAGGACCTAGAATAATTATCTTAGTTCTAGGTGTGTTTACAACACATTCTGGATTCTTCTTAATGACAATGGTATGGACGTTTTCATTTGCAGCTCGAAGGTGATTTATGATCATTCCTTTTTTGTAGTAATACTTGGTATTGGTATAATTGGCTGATGGATTATTCTTGGTTCTCGAACTAGAGGATTTTCCTTTCGTGTGGCCATGTAACGGGTCTATGAAGACTTTATGATCACTTTTCTTGGTATTTTTCTTCCCATTGACCTCTATGGTTCCATTTTCAACAAAGTCTTTTATAATATTTTTCAGTTGACGACATTGTTGTAGGTTGTGTCCTTTTGTTTGATGATAGTGACAATAGGCATTGTCATCCCACCATGAAGGTTTAAACTATCTAGGATCATATTCTCATGGTTCCAAAGGTTTAATGAGATCAAGTTTAATCAATTCTTTGAAAATTGTCCTAATTGGTTGCCCCAAAGGGGTAAATTCATGTGTAAGAGATCTTCTTTGTGGTTGTTGTTGTGAATTTTGGACAAAATTCATCATTTGATCTAGACTATTCGTCATGTTTTGATTGGGTTTGTAACCTCTAAGTGTGATAACTGGTCTTGTATGTATGCTTTTAGCATCAACAATGCCATCATTTATAACATTTGTGTTTCTAGACCAGAATTTGTTTCTATCATTAGGTACGTTTTGGTGTTGAACAACGAGGTTTCTGCCTGGTACTTTTAATTCTCCTTTGTCAATAAGGCATTTTTCAAGGATGATGCCCTTTTGTACCAAGTCTAGGAATGAAGTACAAAAATGTACCCTTAAGTCACCTATGAGTTTTGGATTTGATGTTTTCAAGGAATATTGTGACCTTGTGTTTTTCGGGTATTTCAACTAGACATCTGCTAGCTAGACTTCTCCATCTCTGGAAGAAAGTGGTGAAAGTTTCATCGTCTTCTTGTGTTGTTTGACACAAGGTAGTTATTGTTACTTCATTGTCTGTGTTAAAGGAAAAGTGTTCGACAAACTTCTCAGGTAATTCACCACAGGATCGTATGCCATATTGTAATTTAGAAAACCATTCCAGTGCTATCTCGATAAGGGTTCACGGAAATAGTCTCATCAAGTATGTGGGGTCATATGATATGTCCATGCATGTCATTGAGAATTCTCTAAAGTGTTCCAAAGGATTCTTCCTCCCATTATACTTAGGAAAATTCGGTATAATGTATTCATGGGGGAAAGGTGTCATAGAAAGCACTTTGTCAAATGGACATGGACATATATCTTGCATTGAGATAGTTTGTTTGCCTGACATAGACATTTTGTCCATCTGTTGTTTTGAAATGCCATGTTTTGTGACGAGTTGTGATTTGGTGAGGGAATATATCTCGTTAGAATGTTCTGATTCAGATCGGGGATATTTCCTATTTGAAAGTTATGGTTTGGTATAGGAATCTTCCATGTCTGAATGTTCTGATTTGGATTGGGAATATATCCCGTCTGAATGTTCTGATTTGGATTGGGAATATTTCCTGTCTGAATGTTCTGATTTGGATTAGGAATATTTCCTGTCTGAATGTTCTGATTTGGATTGGGAATATTTCCTATCTGAACGTTTTGATTTGGTATATTAATATTCATGCCAACTTTGGATCTTTTACTAGTCATGTTGGTGCCAAAGGGGTTTGATGAAGTTTCTCCCGTAATAAATTATAAACCTTGTGTTATGTTGAAAGGTGTTGGGTTCACAATTGATGATGTTTGAGTTGGTATTGCCGCGGTGATTTGGGGAATAGAAACACTTGATGTCACAACTTGTATTGGTTGAGTAGAAGGTGTTTTCAAGGTATGAATATCAAATCCTGGTGGTAGTGTGGCACCTTCTACTAGAAAATTTGCTAGATATCGTTGGGGATCATTTTCCAAACGCTCATCCATAAAGGATGTGAATTCAAGACTTGTACGGCAACGTCTATGTCTTCAATATAAATTTGTCCATGTGTGTCTCTAGTGACATGTTTTTCAAGCAAAGGCTTGTGTGGTCTTTCTTTCCCTGATGGTTGATTTGTGAAAGGATTGAAAAATTCTCTAGGGTCCGACATTGCTTTTTGTTTCTTTTGAGACCTTTTTTCGAACATGAAAATTTGCTCAAAATGGGGTAATGCAGACTATGTCTAAAAATTGATATGTCCTATTTCTACATTTTTTTGATTTTTTGACAATAAAGGATGTTGCTAAAGGCTTCTAAAATCACATATACTAAGATGACGTATGGTAAGATGAACAATATGCAAAATCTCGAGTAGACTATGACGGTAAATATTTCTAAAATGGGTATAACCTACCACCTATGTAATAAATGCATGCAATGACTTGAGTTGACCAAGGAACCTGATTGTAGGACAAAGACAATTGACAAGATGAATTTCCCAAACTAGACTGTTGAGCTAGAAAGATTCAGTAATAGGACCAAAGTGACTAGGTTCAATGATTGTGACAAATTGGAACATGAAGGTATCCAATGACAAGGAAAGTTATGTATTCTATGATATGCAATTTCCTAGGAAATATCTATATGCCTGCAACTTAGGATGACTATGACTAAGATGTATATAACACCTAATGATGCAAGGTTTTGAGAAAAAAATTTGTAGTTTATGTCCAAGGTTGATCTTAAGAAATAGAAGCGAAAATGACAGTTATGTTTTTCGGACTTGGTTTGCAGTTTTCTCAGTTTTCTGTTGACAGGAAAATACGGTTCACCTATCAAATGTTGTTCTATTTTTTACAGATGCGGTTTGCAATGTGCATGCAGTGATTTGACTAAAACTAGTTTTGAATTTTGATAGGAAATTATTGTTTTCTGACAGATGGAATTTATTGTATGATATATGCGACTCGGTTAATCATATGCAACTCGGAATAGAGACTCTGTGAACCTAAACTTTTTGGCAGGCACATATGGTTTTTCGTTTGACAGATGTGGCTTGCATATACACATGTGACTCAAAAATTGACAGTTGCAGCTCGTAATATCTAAACTGTGTAAAAGTGGACTTTGTTGACAGACACATGCGGCGTTTAACCTAACAATTGCCACTCGCTAGGACAAATGCGGTTTTAAAAATGACAATTGAGAACCAATTTGACAGTTGCATTTTTCTAAAGATTATTTTCTGACTGAATCCATTTATTGATCAAGTTTTTTGATGAATACAACAAAAACAAGCACAAAAATCAATGTGTTTTCAGTTTGTAGTGATAGATCTGTTAAAACCAAAAAAAAATTACAACCTAGGCTTATTGGATAATATTTACCAAGTTCTTACTTGGATAAATCCAGCTACGCATATTCAAGGCGGATGACTTTTAGCTTGACCCCATTGGCTCCCCTCCATGACACTCACTTATACAGGGAAGCCAAGCTACTGTACCCATGAAACTCCCATGGCATACATCTCACCCCCACACATGATCCGTAAGAATGTAATATGGCTTCACAGGTTCGAACCTGCTACACCAACAAATAGGTAGGATTTTGGAAAAACTACAACATGGTTTTTAGTAAGGACATTTCATTCATGGGGCACCATCCAGTACAGTGAGAGACCATTTATGCCCTTCTCGTCGAAACAGTGAGCGTGATTTTTGGGGTTTCTCCCAAAAATCTATTTTTCTATACCGGGTGGAAGTCGCTGGCTAAAGCGTGTTACCGGTCTGAGTCATCTTGGGGTGAGTACTTTTTCCCACCAAGACAGGCCCAAGTTCTAGAGTCGGTAACCGTTTCTCTTACACCTAGGATCGCATGACTATGCAAGGGGAGAGGACACTTCGATATACCAAATCGTAAAGGGTGACAAAATGTGCTTTCGCACTAGACAAAGCAAACACTGATTATTTTTAATCCAAATGACAATGATTTATCTATCAAACATAAAGATTTTCAAATAAAATTAACAAAGTCATTAGGTGTTGCATGCAAACTGATCAGTAGTTCATTTTCTTTTTGTCTTCGGCTTTTGTCCTGCAGAAAATATTGGTTTTTGGTTTTATTTGGTCTTTTATGCTTCATCCTGCAAAAAATAAGTTACTCCTCTTGACATAGCTACAAACAAACACTAGCGAAAAAACAAAACAACACAAAAAATGAAAAATAAAAACGTGAATGTAAGGAAGTGAATAAAAAGTGAAAAATCAATTACCAAGCATATGCGGCATGATGTTTGACAGGCGAATGTGGTTCATGTTGATAGTGAGACGCGGTGTGAAATGTTGACAGGCGGATGCAGTGTAAAATGTCATGGATGCGATGCATAATGGCAGATGCGTCACAGTATGGATCAAATGTGGCTCGTGAATACAAATGTGTCATTTATTTGAGTGGATGTGGTGTGCCATATGATAACCTACAAAATTAAAAAATGGAAAGATGAAAAGTATGCGCAAATTTGAAACATGTTCACATTGGGTTCACCAAATGTAACGTAGATTTTCTGGAGATGTGTTATGCAAACTGATTAAGATAATCAAATCTAACAAATAATCTAAATAAAAAAAACAAAGGATGAGTAAATGAACAAAATTAAACTAAACAAATCAATTGGAAAGCTCTCGCCGAATATGCATCCACTTCTTCGAATTATCTCGATTGTCCTTCTCCATTTTTTTGTATTAGTATTCTTGCCCTCAGATTTTCAGTATTGATGCAAGCATAACCTTGTTGAATGTCTAAGAAAAATATCGAAGATTAAGTTTCTTCTCAAAAGTATTGATTTCAGGAGGAGGAAATAATGATAATGACAAACCATTTTATAGATTTTGGGTTTTCGAACGATCGGCTCAGATTCAAAGAGAGATCGACAAACGAGATTGATGAATGTCATGCAATGTGAGTTTTGTGTCAAATAGAATGTGAGTTAGAAAATACTGCCAGATAAAGATTAAATTAGAATGATAACTTAATCTTATGTCAAGACTGTTCGAAAATAGAAAGAACAAGAGTTCTGGATTAAATAAACAATTTAATCTTCATCTAAGAGTCTTCAAAAATAGAATAAATAGACTTTGAATGTCAAAGACAAAGTTAGAACTCGAAGATGAAGAATTTGAATGCACATATGAATTAATTAATTAAATAAAGATATTTAATTAATAAATGCTTTCATGCATATGAGTTAGAACTAGTTAACTGACTAGTTGTGACAGAGAGTCCTCTCATAGAGATGATCAAATACCGAACCCGGAGATAACTAGCGGATTAAAAATAGATCTTGAGTCAGAAGGTGAGTGAATGATTTAGATAATTGAATGATAGAATAATGTGACATAAATAATTAATAATGAATTAAATGTTAATTTAATTCAACATTCGAAAATGAAAGTTTTAATTAAATAAATAAAGAAAATTTATTTAATTTGACTGTCTAAAAGGTGGAATTGGATAATTAAATAATAAATATTTAATTATAGTTGAAAAGGTTAAATTGAATAATTAAATAATAAATATTTAATTATAGTTGAAATATGACAAAGGGGGTTTAATTAAATAATAAATATTTAATTTAGAAAGGAAGAATTAATTAGTTAGCGACATAATTAAATAAATATGATTTATTTAATTAATCAAGTTGAATAAAGGTCATTATGAATTAATGAATTAATTAAAAAGAGGCATTTAATTAATAGAAGAAATATCTGTTAGAAAGATAATTAAATAATAAACATTATTTAATCATGACCATGGATAATAGAAAATTATGTCGAAAGTAGCTCGCAAGCCTAGACCAATTTCTAGTGTCTACATCCACCATAAGGAACACACTATCACCATTTAATACATGTGATTACATAATTAAATATTGATATATTATTGACTAATTAGTAGATGATGCTACATAAGACACTTTTTTCATAATTATTAAGATTTAATTGATGATAGTGTGCATATTTATTTTTCTCCTCTCCTCCAATTAGTTACATCTTGTGTATGCAACTAATTGAAGGTGGCATATAATATCACTAATGTTATTTGAGTACTATTATTCTAGTGATTGGATCATCTTTATGATTGTCCCAAAAGTGTGCCCTACATATATTAGTTCCTTTTTATGGCTTCCACATTGTCCAATGCATATTAGTTTATTTTGTGTCTTTGACCATTCCCAAAGAATTTTAGTTTATTTTAATGTCTCCCACTATACTCAACAGATCATTTTTTTTTTGGCTCCCATTGTGCCAAAAAATATTATTTACTTATTATAGACTATATTCTATCATTATGTCCAATGTTATAATCTCCTTCATAGCATTACTTCTTTTTTTTGGCATTACCAAGTAATTTTAGTTTGTGCCTACTCCAAATTGATGTCAAGTGTTATTCATTGAATTTTTTTATGCTTGTAGGTATCTATATGGAGAGCTAACTCTATATACAATGTATAAAATCATCATTCATAATTTTTATGAGTGCTTGTTATTTACTTTCACATTGGTTATTTATTTATTTTTACATGCATCTTCATGGTAGTTCACATGCAAGAACTTAAAATGGGAGGAAAAAATAAGGGTGAAAAGGTACATGTGATAAAATTTCCTTGTATTTTGGATACACTTTCACCCCTTTGTCTCGAGTATAATGACTAGTGCACAAGTCACATATTATGTCTGAAATTTGACCTAAATGACTTTGAGCCTTAATTGATTAAACCTATACATTTCCCAAGGTTTCATACTCGATCTAAAATTTACATGTTCATTACCTAGGGTTATCTTTGTGAGTATGTAAATCAATTTGGTTTATATTTGTTTCATGGATTCAATTCTCAAACTTCTAAATTCAAATTTAATAATGAGGTCATGCTAACCCTTTTCCAATAGTTTTTATTCATTGAATTTTATGGAAATATATTTATATTACATACTAGGGTATTGTATTGAATGAAAAAATCTAATTCATTTGGACAATCTAGAATCTATAATATTTTTTAATAATTAGAAAGAAAGTAACTAGTAAGCATTAAATAATCTTCTTATGACATCAATGCCATCATAGCATTAGCATGGAATCAACATAAGCATATTACATTATTGTCTAGCATGTCTTTGATCAGTGTTCCAAAATTGTTAAAACAAATTTATGGGTTTGATTATGGAGAAGATCCTCACTAAGAAAACCCAAAATGTGTTCATTAGCATTACCTAGTTTCTCCATTATGTGTGAAAACATCAAGAAAATGTATGTTGTACATCCAAAGGGTTTATAATCATTATTATTGAACCTACATTATAATGTCATAATTCTTTGATAAAGGTTGATAATGCATGCACATTAATGACCAAAATTAGAGATAATATTTTTAATACTTTGATAGTAGTTGTCTGATAGACTTTTGAGTATGAAGAAAATTAATGAATTCCTAAGAACCATTTATCATATATACCATATTTGACATCAAACCTAAAGCTAAATAAATTTGTTGTATTTATTACTTTTTGTACATATTTAGCCAATAGGTTATATATAGAGTGAACTTTCAAAAAAAAACCTTCCTCAAGCTAGTATACAGTCTTCTTTTGTCAAAATATGACACATTTCTACCTATAAAAAATTTTCCTCCATCGAAATCTAATTGTTTCATAAAGTCAAGCATCTTTCACACACAATAGGAATCGAACCAGTGACATACGACATCTGGGAATTTAAGAAGCAGCATGTAAAACTGTATTGATGACTATCTTACATCCATATCAATACAAGACAATTAAATGAATCTCAGCCATTCATAAATTTCCACCATTTTTTTGGTTATTTTTTGCCTTTTTTTGTTGCTTTCCTCGTTACTATTGGTTTCTACTCCAAAATCTTGCTTTCTAGTATTGACCTTTCACTTCTCCAATTTGGTGAGTTGTAGCCTAAAAATAAGGTTTTGATGGGTGTTTTAGAGTGTGTTTATTAAAATGAAAATTACAACCAAGATCCTAATAATCAGCACATTTAGGTTTTAAGATTACAACATCATTTACCTCAACTTGTATATATTAACACAATTAATATATAAATTATATTTCAGATAATAAAAAATAAATGATAAATAATATAATTAAATTACTTATTATTGTATATTATATTCTTTAACAAAAATATTAAATACATATATAAAATTATTATAATTAATAATTATTGTATTTTATATAATATAAAATATAATTAATATATTGGGGATAAGAGAAAATGTGTGAGGGATCTCCTAGTGCAACTTGCATTGGTAGAGTTTCTACCTTGGCTATGCAAAGGGATGGCTACCTGAAGATTGGAGGATTGTAGGCTCATGTAGAAGGTAATGTAATGTCGCAATATTGCGCCTAAGGGAAATTTCACATATTTTCACTTTTTCCTAGAATTTATGACACCTTAGAAAATTAATCAAAAAAATCCCATGAGTCAAAATTTTGCATTTTTGACTCAATTTGGACTTGTGGTAGAGCAAAAGAAGCCTAATGACACATTTCCCAAAAATCTAGGCTTTGGACACTTACACGATATGCTAGCATCCTGGTGGTTTTTCGAGTTTGAAATAGGGAATGTAGAATCTTGACTCTCTCAACACATTTTCTAGCAATCAGATTTCAAATGTAACAAATATTTGCCACCCTTGCATGCATCAAAAACCCTTTCTTTGCTCTCATTTGGGGTTGGAAGTCATTCATTCAATCTCTCTTAACATTGGCTCCATCTTTGAGTTCTCATCATCCTTGATAGCACCACTCTCACAAGTGAAGCCATGTCGGACTGAGATCCTTCCAGTAACAACTCTCAAGCAAGCACCCAACGGTGCATCTATGTGCTCCAGAGAGGGTCTAGGCCCGTGGGTAACACTCTCTCTCTCACACTTTTCTTTCCTACTTGTTTATTTACTACTTCATGGTGCGGGTTCTACTCCTGAAGCGGGTTTTGATTTCACCACATGATTTGTTTATTTTGTTTGCACTCCTTTCCAACTTGGTTTTCCGTGAAGGTGGGAACACCAAAATGGGAGTCTCACTGAGGCAGACCCCTATACAACCCCAAAATTTTCCCCTTTGTCTTTTGTGTGTAGATTGTGAATCAGAGCTTGGAGTGAAGATCTGAATGTCTAGTAAAAGGTGAGATTTCTCCAAGTCCTCTTATGCTTGTTTTAGCTTCTAGCTTCATGTTTGGTTATTTAGTTCAGTACATCCTAGGTCTGAGCTTAGAAGTGAAACCTAGTTCCACCTACTTAAGCTCCTGAGCCCTCTACTTCCTAGGATGACAACACGTCCTTTAGACAACAACACGTCGTGCTGGCATCTTGAAACCACGCTTCCATCTTTTGGCCAAGAGCTCACTCATCTGAGGTAGGAATCTCAAATTTTTACTCTCTCAAGATCTGAAGTGGTTTTCTCTAAAACATAACTTGGGTATATTTCTTTACTATTTTTTTAAAATGCTTATGCTGAGGTGTATGAGGGCATTCCATTCCCTGGTGATCTCTTGAGAACGAAGAGACCCATGATTAGTGAATTCCTCTTGTATCACATTTTGGTGAACCCAACATGAAAACGTCAGATTTATTTTCACAATGTTGACAATCCCTTTTCTGAGGAAGATTTTGATATGTTGGAAGATGCTCTAGGTGGCTTCTTGGAAGCACTCTCCCCTATTTGTAAATATTCTGAACAAAATTCCTCTCCACAAGCTGAGGAGAAGGTAAATGTGGTTGTGGTATCTGTGGCTCCTTTGAACCCTAAGAAACCCATCATTTATGTGACTCTGTCTAACTCATCCTCTAGGGAGAATTATTTTGTCTAGGGATCTCGTGTCATAGTGATTCATCGAGCTTATACTCGAGGTTCGTGAAAGCTACGGACTTCACTTCCTATAATACTGTTGGGCACACATATAATACAAGGAGAAATAAATAGAACTTGGATCAACAACCTTTTGTTCCTACTTCTTTACCACCTCCTCAACCAAGCCTTCCTTCAGTGCCTAAACCTATGATTAAAGCACCAAGTGATTATGATCTTTTCAAGCAACTTCGTATTACTCTAGCTAATATCTCACTTTGGGACTTGCTTCAGATCGCTTCAGTTTACCAAGAGATGTTGTAGGAAGCTTTACAAAATATTCTCTTGCCTGCCTCCGCTAGGCCTACGAATGCCAATGTGTTGTTGTCTCATATTCAAGTGGATTCATTGAATATTACATTTCATCCTTAAGAACTCCCGCCTCTGGATGTGCAAAATCAAGTGGATCCATTGATAATTATAATTGATGTTAATAATATCAATATTAGGTGTACTCTCGTTGACATCATTTTTGCTCTCAACATTTGTGGGATCAACCTATTACCTAAGATTAAATTTGATTCATCTTGTTTACTAGCTTCTTCTTTGTATATTCATGGGTTTGATAAAGTTGGCTGCAAAGCTCTAGGTACAATAATATAACCTTTGCAGCTAGGTCTTGTTACCTTACCTACATTTGTTTACATGATGCACAGCCCACTACTATACAATCTTCTCTTGGGGAAACCTTGGATTCATGTTATGGGTGTTGTGACCTCTACCTTACACCATTCCTTAAAGTTTTTCACAAACAATCAGGTGGTTACGGTTAAAGTGGATCCAAAATCTATTCACCTTTGTGAGCTAGAAATTTTCGGGCATGCTTCAGTCATATCTACTCTCAAGAATTGTATTCTATCCTTAACCGTTGATGCTATGGCATGTTCCTCATTGATACCCTCTATGGAGGTCATCCTTGGAGTGAGTGTCATTAGAGATGAACCACCTAAAGCAGAAGAGCCTATGTCTCCCCCATCTTCTCCTTCTCTCAATTGAATGCTTTCCTTGGTGATGATTGGGGATCCTTGGAATTCTCTAAATTATTTATCACATAATATAAGGTGAGCCCCTCTTGCATACAATTTATAGATACTTCTAGCACAAATATGGATCATACTCTCATTGGGGAAGAGAAGTGTGACCCTATACAGGAGACCACTCCTTCCTCTACTCAGGAGAGAAATCCCCCTCCTACAAAGGAGGTTAATATTGTGAACCTAGTAAAGAAGGTGGGAGCACTCTCATAGAGACATTCAATATCCACTAGTGGAATGAAACACTCTATGTAGAGCCAACACCTCCTGAAGTTTTCCAAACTCGTTATGGGTTTGGATATGAACTCGCCTCTCGATATGGCTATGGAAAGAAATTCCTAGGGCATATCGAACAAGGAATCCAAGCTCCTATCCAATTTAAGCCACAACATCACTATTTGAGTTCGAGATGATCTATTGAACAGTCTAAGCAAAAACCTTGGTGGATTGTTAACATGATTTTTGTTGAGCCATTAAGCTTGGTTCATCTTGAATTGATAGAGGAGAAGGAGTAGTTTCAGAAAATCCCTTTAGATTTCTTCTCTTCGGATGAAACACTGGAGGAATTTCTAGGTGCCTATTCCCCATTCCCTTATTTTCATCACAAGAGACAATTCATGTATCACCTGCATAAACAAGCATACTTTGGGGAGTTCATCTTGAGTATTGATGAGGAAAACTCTCTTTCTAATGTTAGTGATCATGTTCTGATATCTCATCCTGAAGATCACAATTCTCTCCTTAAAGGAGATACTTTTGAAGTATCTATGGATCCTAAGTCCTTAGAAAAATTAATCAAGATTGGGAGATGTCTCTCTTTAGAAGAAGCAGATGAATAATTCGATCTCCTGCACTCTCATCCTAATATATTTTCTTGAAAATATGAGGATATTCCCGACATTGATGAGTCTATAGTGGTTCACAATATTGTCCTATGTTCCAATGCCAAGCCAGTTAAGTGAAAAATCTGAAAAATCAATCTTAGGGTGGCCTTGATGGTCAAGACTGAGATAGAGAAGTTGTTAAAAGCAAGCTTTAACCATCTGATTTACTACTCCCCTTGGATTTCAAATACATTTGTTGTCAGTCAGCCTGATGGTCGTATTCATATATGTATTGAAATACAAGATCTTAAAAAGGCCTCTCTTAAGGATGATTTTTTGTTCCCTAATATAGATATTATTGTTGATTCAACTGCAAGCCATGCGTTGTTATCTTTTATGGATGGCTTCTCGAGTTACAATCAGATCTGTATTAACCCAGAGGATCAATACAAGACAACCTTCACTACCTCTTGGGGTACTTTCTTCTATGTGGTCATTCCCTTTTGGTTAAAGAACAAAGGAGAAACTTACCAACAAGCAATGACCCTGATATTTCATTATTTTATTCATAAGATCTTAGAAGACTATGTTGACGACATCCTGGTGAAATCGATAACTCACCAAGATCATGTAAAAAAACTTCATCTTATCTTTGAAAGGCTTCAACTCTATAAGATGAGACTTAATCCCAAAAAGTGCATCTTCGGCATGGATGTCAGTAATCTTTTGGGGTTCATAGTTTCTTACCATGGAATCAAGGTTGACACAAATAAAATTGATGCCATTGTTAACATTCCTCCACCTAGAAATATTATTGAGTTACAAATTTTTCAAGGGAATATTTAGGCAATTCATCTAGATTTATATCTCAATTGGTTGTTCATACCCTTCCTTTCAATAATTTATTGAAAATAGATCTTCGCTTCATATGGGATGAGGAGTGCCATAAAGCTTTCGAGTCGATCAAAGCCTATTTGTCCAATCCTCTTGTATTAATGCCATCTATGCAAGATAGACCCTTTTTGCTTTACCTTGCCACATCACCATATTCCTTGGAAGCTTTGTTGGCTCAATATGATGGTGTGAGGAAAGAGAGAACGGTTTACTACATCAGTCGCGTCCTTGTCGATTACAAAACCTATTATTCCTCCATGGAGAAACAATGCCTAGCTCTTGTCTTTGCAACATAGAAGTTGAGACACTATCTTATCCATGTCGAAACACGTCATAGTAAAAACAAATCTCTTAAGGAATCTATTCTCTAGTGCTAACCTTGTTGGGAGACTAGTGAAATGGATTATGTTGCTCTCTAAGTTTGATTTAAAATCATTACTCACATTTCAATAAAGGGTCAAGAAGTTTCCAATCAATTAGAAAACACTCCCTCATATTGTTCCTTCTCGGGGGTAGATTTATTCCCTGATGAGAATATTTTCGTGGTTAATTATGACCTTGAATGGAAAATGTATTTCGACGGATCGAGGTGTTAGACTAGTTTCAGAGTGGGGGTGGTCTTAATATCCCCTGAAGGTAAACTGGTCCCTCTATCCTTTCAATTAGATTTTTCTTGCACCAATAACATCACTTAGTACAAAGCTCTTATTGTTGGCTTATGTGTCATGGTTGCATTAAAGATTCGAGCATCTCCGTATACTAGGAAATTCTGAGCTCATTATGAATCAAATTACGGGAACCTATCAAGCTAAGCAAAGTAAGTTGTCTCAATACCGATACCTTGCTTTGTTCATGCTTAATCAATTCTCCTCTTTCATAATAGATAATGTCCCTACAAGGGAAAATAGACATGTCAATGCCATGGAAAGCGCTGCTTCCTTGGTACCTTCAAAAAAGGATACGAAAGAATACCACTTCATGATTTAGCCCCTGCAAACCCATGTGGTCTCCAATCAACCTAAATCCAAGTCCCTTGCATGTTATCACATAGACTCAGGGGAATCGTTCTCTAGTATCTATAACTACTTAAAGATTGGAAAATTTCTCGATGATGTGACAAAAACGATTACCTCGTGTATAAAAAATTTCAACACGTTATGTCATTTTATTTGGTCTTCTCTATCAAAAATCCTATAATGGCTTCCTTCTCAGATGTCTCACTAAAGCGGAAATACCCCTTGCCCTTAAGGAAGCCCATTCAGGCTCTAAGGGTGGGCATCTTGGTGGTAGATCCATGGCAAGAAGATTGGTACACATGGGGTATTATTGGAAGATGATGGAACAAGATTCTTTCGATTTTGTTAAAAAGTGCCTTCAGTGTCAACAACATAGTCATTGTATTCACACACCCGCCCAAGAGTTACAAAATCAAACCTCTCCTTGGCCGTTCACAAAGTGGGGTTGGATATTATTTGAAAAATATCACCTCGTTCTTCTAAGGGACATACCTTTATTATTACCACTACAGATTAATTCACGAAATGGGTTAAGGCTATTCCACTCTGATCCACAAATGTTGAAGTTATTTGTATCTTTCTTATGAACAAAATTATTTCTCATTTTGGATTGCCTGCTACACTTGTTTCTAATAATGGTGCACCATTCAAGAACAAGGAACTAAAGCAGTTCTTAGAGAAATTTCATATCCAACATAGATTTTCTACACTGTACTATCTGTAGACACATAAAAATGACCAAAGCTTGCAAGCAATATTTTACCACCTTTCGTCCTAAGCATAATTATGACATTTTAATTATGTTCCTAACCCACCTTCAACTATTAATTAGATAATTCATAATTATTTAATTAATTCATTATCTTCTATTCTTCATGATTATTAAATAAATAAATCTTATTTATTTATTTAATGTGTCACTAATTATCAAAGTCATCTCATAATTAAATAAAGTCTCATTTATTTAATTTATCCTTATCATTAATGTCCTCCTGATTATTAAATAAATATATTCAGTTAGTATGTCACTAATCCCTAAGTCCTCTTAATTAAATAGATTTGCTAATTTATTTAATTAATTAACCACTTCTTCTAAATTAAATAATTATTTTTAGTTATTTAATTGTTGTATGTGACACTTCTTTATTTTTAAATTAAAAAAATTATTTAAAAATGTCTCACATAGTTAACTGATTCTTCTTTTAGTAATTAATTTCAAAAATCAATTACTTGTTATCTCACAAAATCCATCTTTTGAATTAATTTAATTCAAAATGGAAAGATTCTTCTACAAATCAAGTAATTTCTAAAATTACTGATTTTCTAAAATCTCATCTCCTTATCTTCTGATTTTTACTAATTTCATCTCAATGTCACATTTATTCTCCACCTTTGATTTAATTTCCTAAATTAAATCTTGTCCACACATTTGGGGATTTTTACCCTAGCCCTAATTGAGAGTTGTCACTTTCAATCTTAACCATTGATTCTAGGGAATTTTTCCAAGCTCTCATCTCGTTCATCTGTTCAAGATTGCATTTTCTATAGAATGATAATATTGATATCATTTTTGGACACCTCTTATTAATATCTTAGATCTCTTAGTTTGTATCATTGTCTTCTTGCATACTCATTTATCATTTTAGATACTTGCATTTTAGAATTAATTTTCTTGTGCAACAATAACTTAAAGAAATCCTTCAAAGTCTTGTTTAAGTCTAGACATTTTAGAGTTTGGCTCACACAAAATCTGAGGGCACTCTTCATCACAGCAAGCCAAGGAGGTGCAATGGAAATCAACCATGGAGGAGAGAAATGGGTGAGATTGTTCTAGTTTTATTCCTTTTCTCATTATTTCTCCTTTGCATTCGATTGTTTGAGGATTTTATTAATATGCATGTGTTACTAACCTCGCTATACCTTGCAGGAAAATATCCATCACTACATTGGTAAACTCGACACATTTTAACACGTTTTTTTGGAGATTTCATACTTTTTTTTAATCATTTGCAAGAACAGGTATGGAATGACGCATTTGACTTCTCATGCGACGCAATTGCTTTGTTGCGCCACATCCGCCTTCGTGTGCGACACAACTGCTCTGTTGCGCCGCATTTTCCAATCCAAGCAACGCAACCGCTCTGATGCAACACATATGCCAACCACAAAGACGCATTTGACATACCAAGCCGCAACTGCTCTACGGTGACACATTCGCTTTGTTGCGACGAAGGCAACTGGTAAAATTTTATTTTTATTTTTTTTACAGCTCTTTCCGGTTTTTTAATTTTCTTTGGTTGTCTTTTCTTTTTCCTTGATTAAAGTTTTCTTTTTGATACTGATCTGTTTGTTACAGCATGTGTCCAGCTAGAGTTAGTTAGATGTTACTTTTTCTTTACAATTTGCATTTTTCACGCATTGGTTAAAAATAACATACATGCAAATGAATATTGGTTAAAAAGAATAGCTCACTTTGTTTCTCATTGGGTTTAAAATTAACTTCTAGATTAGAAAATACTACAAATGGTTAAAATGAACCCTCTTGTTTGAAAAACACTACAAATTGATAAAATGAACATTGTGCATTCTCTTTTTGTTCACATTTAAATTTTGGTTTAAAAAGAACACCATGCGAGTGTGATCTGAAATATTCATGTGCTCTCTCTTTGTTTTTAAACAAAGATCGATCGAACTATGAATATTTTTGGTCGCTTTTGTTGAACCCTAGAAAATTGGGCCTACTTTGGTGGAAAAAATAACTCACCCCAAAGTGACTCAAATCGACAACAAATCTCTTTAGTTGAGCTAGTTCTGACCAGTATATAAATGTGAATCCTAAGGGAAAGCCTAGGATTATGAGTGCAGATATGTCATACAAACCAAGTAGTACTCCCCAAAATAATGTTGAGCTTAACCTCTTCAAGGGTTGGAGTGCCTCCATAATGGAGCTTAATCTTGGCCCCATGTATGACCACTCGAGCGGATGTTTGAATTAAATCCTTTGTTATAGAAAGCCAAAAACCTTCTATTCTTTGGTGCAGCAACGGTCGTTGCCAAGGCACCCGCACCTGCGCAGTTCATAGTAGAAATGATCAATCTTCCATGGGAGTTTCATGGAGATTGGAAGCTTGGTTGCCCTGAGAAGTGAGTGCACTGTAAGGGGGAGCCCGTGGGGCCAACCTTCTGAATTCATTCGCTACGGATATGTGGTTAGCGGGATCCAAAAGAATACTATCTTTGCAGCCTTAGGATTTTTTTCGTCAATGTCTTCAAAGTGATTGATTTTTTTTTTCAACACCAAGTGTTTGCCAAACTGTCTTCAGAAAACTTCAGCAAGCTTCAACAAACTGAACATTAAAAAAAACAAAAACTAAGTAAAAAATTGGTCAAATCTGCAAACTATTTTTTTCCACAAAAAATTGCTTCCCGTGACACAAATGCTTTGTCAAACTGCAATCGCTGCACTTTGAGCTGCAATCACTATGCTAAGTCACATTTGAAACATTATGAGCCACATTCACTCTAATGAGCCGCATATGAATCATCCTATGCCGCATTTGCTATATTGAGCCACATTTGTGAATATCAAACCGCATTCGCTATTTTGAGTCACAATAGCCAGTTTCTAAACCACATTCGATACTTTGAGCCGTATTCGGTATGTCATACTACATTCATTGCGATACATTTTCCAAAACTTCATAACCACCTTCTCACTATCAAAATTGAAACCAAAAACTTGTCTTTTCCAGAATTGCATCAAGTCTTCCTTCACTGTTATTGTTAAACCAGACACTGACTTGCTCAACTTCCTTTAAACATTGCATTATAGGTACCATTTTAGGATCACAATAGGATTCCATTTTCCATTCCATTAGTTGCATTGGTAACTCTACCATCTCCTTAGACACTTATCTTTTGCAGATTTTAGGAGTAGACTCTTACCATCCATTGTCAAAACTTTTCATTCATTAGTAGGTTATCATTGGACCCAATTACCTCTTGTCATTTAGTCACATCTTTGGTGAATTATCTCCCACTCAATAGTCTAGTGTGGAAACTTCACTTTGTCCTCTTTTAGTTCTTTTATGGTCCATTGGTATCCCAAGCTTGAATCATTGTCAAAACTTTATTTGCTCAAGTAGTCATCTCCTTAGATTTCTCAATAGTGAGTGCATCTTAGGCTCCTTTTAGTTGCATACCATTTGGAATCTCCATTTTAGAGTCACACCATTTTTCATTCACAAACCTTTGGTCTTCTTTAGGTCTCATTTGCATCTCATAAACATTCCTAAAAATTACAAAAAACCCAAAAACATAGTGTCATATTTAGATCATTTTCCTCAAATCATCCCCAAGTTGAGCAAAACTTTTATGGTTGAAACTAGATTACAGAAAAGTAAAAGACTCATGGATTCCTTTGAACAAGACACCAAATTTCTTGGTTTCACAACTGGCATGGATTCTTTCCCTAATGACATGAACAATCCTTCTTATAACATGGGAAATTCCAACATCAATCCTTTCAATGAGATGAACATCCCACCCGCTCCACAAGACCTTTTTGAATAATTCATCCGCAGAGACTCAAATGGGGAAGTCTTTGAAGAAGACATATTAGCTATGGCCCAACACCCAAAAGTTGTTGCTTTTGTGGAAGAAGTAGTCTTATATGACTCTTCTAGATTCCTAGCTATGCTCCTTGACCAAGGGGCTAAGTTACCAAAGGGATTTGATCTTAACACTCTTAGAGCAACATCTCCCAATCCCACATCACACAATCCTTCCATGGGAACTTCTTCACAAAATATCATCAACACCATCAATGCTACCTCCCTTGGTCATACTACCACCACAACCAAAACAACATCTATTGGGGGATCATCTTCCCAAACCAACACCACATCACAATCCATCCGCCAAAAAACATCCACCATCCCTTCACAAACAATGGGTGCAACTGCCTCATCCCTCTTTGGAACTTCATCTAGTTCCATGAGTACATCAGCAAACCTGTTATTAGGTTCTTCAAATGCTATGGCAACCAACTCATCCAACCCTTTTGGGAGAAATAAACAAAGGTTTTTCATACAAGGAACCCAACCTACTTCCTCACAGGTTAATACCAACATTCCTGTGACCCAAAACACCAACATTCCTCATGGCCACAATCTCTTATTTGGGCAAGGCAATCAAGGCGCTCAATCCTTCACTCCATTTGGGCATCAACAAGCTCAAAATCAACAAGGCCCTCAATCCTTCACTCCATTTGGGCATCAACAAGCTCAAAATCAACAAGGCCCTCAATCATTCACTCCATTTGGATATTAACAAACTCAAAACCAACAAGGTCCTCAAATTCAGTCCAACATGGCAGGATCTCACATCCCCAATTATGCTTCTCAAGTCCATACACAGCAGCACATCCCTCATCAAAACACTAATTTCCAACAACCGCATAATTGGAACACTCATTTTTCTCACCGACAACCAATCCCAAATACACACATCTCATCACAACAGGTGGGCACTCAAGCAATCCCTATCACCAACATGTGTGATGCTACCAACAACCCAATTGTGGAATTACTCACACTCTAACTCACTGCTCTTCAAACGAAAGTGGATACCTTGCAACAATCCAATAAAAATTCTTACATGTCACATGACTTGTGCCCATATATGTTTGACACAACCTTGTATATGCCACCCTTTCCTCATGGATATGTGGTACCTCATTTTCCTAAATACAAAGGCAAAACGAACCCTATTGAACATATAAGAGAATTCACCACTAGTTGCATGGACATTGCAGATGAGAAAATATATCTCATGAGACTTTTTTCTAGAAGTCTCATAGGTCATGCACTAGAATGGTTCTCTTTGTTGCCTACAGGAATCAAAACATGGGATGGACTGGAAAACAAGTTTGTTGAGAACTATGCCTATAACATTAACACAGATATCGACATTGCCTCCTTATGCAGACTTACCCAAGAGGATGCAAGAGAGACTTTTATCCCATTTTTTCAAAGATGGAGAACCTTAGCAAGTAGATGTCCGGTAGAAATAACACAAATAATAACCCAAGTAGCTCAAATGACAAAACCAAATACTGGGTTAGGAACAAACACATCACCAATGATGGTGTAGTCAATGCCAAAACTGTAAATGCCACAGGTCATGTGCTCACAATCAAAGGAGTGCAAAATCAGAATGCACCTATTACTACACCATCACCAACTACCAATGCTATTCAAAACAATCCTACTCAAGCTAATCAAAGGCAGTTGCGCCAACCCTGAAAATTCCAAAAACGCTCATACACCCCTTTGGGTAAAGCTATTGAAATTTTCTTGAAGAAGATTCTTCAAAATGGCATCATAATGCTGGAAGAACCTAAACAATATGACCCTGGTTAGTTTAAGCCATCATGGTGGGATGATAGCGCATTTTGTGATTATCGTCGTACCAAAGGGCACAAAACCTCCTCTTGTCATCAGTTGTGAAATCTAGTGCAAGATCTCATTGAAAATCACACCATTGAGTTGGGTGGTCAACCATTCACATCTAATGCGGATCATACTATTCACAAGAAACCACTGCAGGATCATGGTAAACCTTCCTCATCTGGAATGAAGAATACCAATAATCAAGCCAATCACGTTCGTCCTACCTACAATAACGTCTACCCTGCTTACATTCATCCCAGTGGTACCATTATTAACAATCTTCATGCTACTGATGAAGATGAGTGTGTTAATACCATCACCATTAAAAAGGCCTTGAAATTCAATGTCACCATGCATAAAGGCAAGGTCACCATCCCAGGTCCCTCTGCACGTCAACCTAAGATCACCATACCCGGTCTGTCTGCCAGATAGTCAAACCCTAAACCACAATTCAACCTTATTGAGTAATTGAATAAAACACCCACTCAAATATCCATTCTTGAATTGCTCCGTATCTCACCCGCACATAAAGCCATCTTGGATAAATTCCTACAAGAGTCGTCTGTCCCAACCAACATTGATGTCAACCACTTTCGGACAGTGACTATTCCTCGCCCAAACCATCTCAGAATGATGCCCTTCATATTGAGGTTTTTGTCCACAAACATAAGGTTAGACGAGTCTTAGTAGATGGCGGAGAAGGATTGAACATTTTCTCTTTAAAATTTGTTAAATCTTTTGGCTTCTCTAATGCATGTGTAGATTCTAGCAAGAGCATTGTCATCAAGGCGTGTGATAATAAAGAGCCTGCTTCTAGAGGCGTCATTACAATTCCACTCCGGGTGGGACCAGTTATCATAGATACAACATGCCAGGTCTTGGATTGTGACATACATTATAATATCTTACTTGGTTGCCCCTGGATTCATGCTCTAAAGGCCATTCCATCCACATACCACCAATGTCTGAAATTTCCTTTTGATGGTACTGAAACCACTATCCAAGGAGATCCTGATCCATTTCAATACTGTACCAATCTATGAGTTACTACTGAGCACCAGGTATCCATCAATCGCGAAGCCTTAGCTTCCACTTCATCCAAATATATTGACCCATCTGCACTTACCAAATCATCCATCCCATCACCTTCTACCACACCATCTTCCTCGGCATCCATACCAAGTAAAGACGTTTAGATCCAAGACCTTGGCTGTGGAGAATTCAAATTGAATACGACTTACTGTATCACTACAATACCTAAGCCGCCAAAAGTCTATGGTAGACCATGTTTTGCAGTCGAGCCCAAAAAAATTTTTAAGGTTCCACCAAAAAGTGTTTTCACACTGTGGGGTGATATGGGTAATGAAGTCATCGACAACATAGCTAACTGGATCTACAAAGACCCTGAGGAGTTACCTCCACTACCAGTGCATCTCTATGGAAAAGGCTATGATATATGCAAAGCCCTAGGTTTTGATGGCACAAGCGGTCGTGGAAAGGACAACAATGGAAGGAGGGAACCTATTATCATTTCTGCAAGACCAAGGTACATAGGGCTAGGGTTTGACCAATTCAGAACTGATGATCGATGTACCCATGAACTTTCAAGTGAGGATGTAACGACTACAGAAAGTGTCAAGACATGCAAAGAATCCCTTACCGAAACTGACTCAAATAAATGGGAATGGGGATCTGAAAAAACCTTAAGTGACTATGATATTGATGAACTATTCCTGGATCCAGGTCAATTCCCTTTTGAAGAATAATTCTGCCAGGAATATAACATTGACCCTATTGACCGATGTTCCAAAAATAAGGAATGGGTAAGCATTCCTTAGAATCCGAAAGAACATAAGGTGTTGTCGGCAACACCTGAATCATCCCACCCCATTCCTAAGCCCACCCATGAGCCTAACTTATCTGAGCCTACTATCCATACTTCTAAAATGCCAACCACTAGTCATGATATTGATAATTTTATCCCATATTATGATTTTGAATTTGACTCATCTGACTCAGAGTATGGTCCATCTATTGCATCTAACAAAGAAGTTTAAATTGACAACTTTGCCTTTACTCTTGAGGCTTCAATTTGCACACTTTCCACATCTTCCTCATCCTTTACTAACACTGACGATGGGATTCCCCTTGTTTACCCACAACTAATTGATTGGGACCAACAAGATCCACCAGTGATGGACATCTTTCAGAATGATGAGGCAATTGCAGAATTCATGGGGCTCCGAGAAGGTATTCCATGGGGTGATCACAAAATAGGGTTTTCCATTGATCTAGATTGTCCAGCTTATTTCAGGGAGACTGTGCAATCCTCCATTCTCAAAAATACAAAGAATAAAACAAAAAAAGAAATATCTTTAGGTGAAAACCGCAAGGCACCTTCTGACAGCAAAATAGTAAAAACAAAGGATGTATCCGGAGGTGAAAACCTCTCTGAGGCACCTAAGGATGGAGGATTGGAGTGTCTTCCCATGACACAAGAAAAATTAGCTATGCTCATTGAAGACAGAATAAAATTTAACATAGCCACACCAGAGAATCCCAAAATGATTCTCTTGGCCGCATCATTGTCAGAGGAAGAAAAACCTGAATTTCAACAATTCTTCACCGAAAGGAAAGTTAACTTCGCATGGTCATATGTTGACATGCCAGGCCTTGATCCAGAATTTGTTTTACATCATCTTCCTCTAATCCTAGGAATCAAGTCAATCAAATAAAAGTTGCACAAAATGCATCCACAGATTGCACTACTTGTCAAGGCTGAACTAAAGAAGTTATTGGATGCTGGGTTCATAAGGTCAATAGACTATGCTGATTCGATATCCAACATTGTCCCTATTACAAAGCCAAATGTACAAATCCGTATCTGCACGGATTTTAAAGATTTAAATAAGGCTTGCCCAAAGGATGATTTCCCCTTACCAAATATAGACATGATTGTTGATCTCAAGATAGGATATGAGATGCTATCTCTCATGGATGGTTTCTCAGGCTATAACCAAATCGGAATTGCAATAGAGGATCAACACAAAATGACATTCATTTGCCCATGGGGAACATACTATTGGAATGTCATGCCTTTTGGCTTAAAGAATGCAGGTGCCACATACTAGAGATCTATGACAACAATATTTCATGAAATGATGCATATCCTAATGAAAGATTATGTGGATGACCTATTGGAAAAATATTTGACAAGGAAAGATCATCTCAAAGTCTTGGACAAAATCTTTAGACAACTTGAGGATTACAAGGTTCGTTTGAACCCAAAAAAATGTGTCTTTGGAGTCACTTCAGGCAATCTGTTGGGATACATAGTTTCACAACGATGCATTGAGGTTGATCCCACAAAAGTAAAATCAATTCTGCACATGCCTCCACCAAAAGGACTCAGTGAGTTGTGAACACTTCAGGGTAGACTGTAGTCTATCCGTCGCTTCATCTCACAGTTGGCAGACAAGTGTCAACCATTTCAATATCTGTTACGCAAAATCATTCCTTTTGTATGGATGGATAAGTGTCACATAGCCTTTGAAAAAATTAAGGAATATCTATTGACACCACCAGTCCTAATGCCACCTATTGAAGGCAAGCCATTGATTTTGTATGTCTCTACAACTAAAAATGCACTAGGGGAATTGTTGGCACAAAATGATAATGAAGAGAAAGAAAGAGCCATATACTACATCAGTCGCGCACTAATAGTATATGAGATCAACTATACAACCATTGAGTGTGCATGCCTTGCAATTGTCTTTGCGGTGTAGAAATTAAGACATTATATGCTGAGCCACCAAACACACTTGGTAGCCAAGATTGACCCACTAAAATATCTCCTGAGTCGAGCAACATTGACAGGTCGCTTGGCAAAGTGGGTCATGATATTAAGCGAGTATGACATACCATATGTGGAACGCAAGGTAATAAAATGTCAAGTAATATCAGATCAACTGGAAGATGCACCAATCCAAGCCACTCATCTGCTGATAATTGATTTTCCTGATGATTCTATCTTTCACACGGAACCAGCTTTACCATGGAAACTATAATTTGATGGGTCCCACATCGGTCACGACTCAGGATCTGGCATATTATTTATCACACCACAAGGGGATTCAATTCCTAAATCATTTCGGATCGCCTTCCCTTGTACAAATAATATTGCAGAATATGAGGCATTGGTCACAGGTCTCAAGATAACAATTAAATGGAAAATTCAAACATTGCTCGTATTCGGGGATTCTCAGTTAGTCATCAACCAAGTGAATGGTTATTATGACACAAAGGATGAAAATTTGCTTCCTTACAAATGAATGGCGAATAGTTTCCTGATGTACTTCAAAATGATTGCATTTGAACAAATCCCAAGGACACAAAATAAGGTTGCCGATGCAATGGCTACCATTGGATCTCTCTTAGACATCCCTAAGAATGTGTCACAATTTGAATTCTTAGTGGAATAGTTGTTGATGCCTGCATACGATATTCCAGAATAAAAAATGGTGTGCAATATTGTTGGTCCCAATTCGCCTTGGTATCAAGACATCTATGACTATCTTAAATCCCAAACCTTCCCACCCAACCTTTCCAACAACCAAAGAAAGTCCTTTATCCGAAAAGCGGCTAGACACACCATTGTTAGTGACACCATATACCACCATGGATTTGATAACACTCTTCTTCATTGTCTCGACACTGATGAAGCCCAAACAAATTTATGAGAAGTGCATGAGGGTATATGCGGATCTCATTCGAGTGGTCCAACATTAGCTGGAAAAGTCACCAGACTGGGATACTATTGGCCGACATTAGAGAAAGATGCTCTTTAGTTTTTTAGAACATGTCAGAAATTCCAGGTACATAGTGACTTAATTAATGCACCTGCACAAGAGCTAAGACCAATCACTTCTCCATGGTTTTTCACACAATGGGGACTCGACATCATGGGTAAGATCCATCCATCCTCTTCTAATGGCCATAAATTCATAATCACCACCACTAAGTATTTTACTAAGTGGATTGAAGCCGTCCCCCTCACTTACATCACCGGTAAGCGAATATCCAAGTTTATCCTAAATTACATCATTTTTCGGTATGGTGTCCCACAATCCATCATCACAGATAACGGTAGTCCATTCAAAAATCAGAACGTTCATGAAATCTATGAGTGATTCCACATCCAACATCATTTCTCCACCCCATATTACCCACAAGGTAATGGCCAAGCTGAGGCATCAAATAAAAAAATTCTTAGCATACTCAAGAAGACCGTCAACAATGCTGGCTGAGATTGGCACCTACAACTTAATCCTACTTTATGGGCCTATCGTACCAGCATCCCTACCCCCACTAGAGCCACTCCTTTTTCCCTAGTCTATGGATCGGAGGCCATATTACCCATCGAGGTCGAAATTCCTTCTCTCTGAGTCTCCTTGAAAGGAATGATTGATGATGAAGAGTACAGACAGTCTCGCCTACATGAGCTAGAAATGTTACAAGAAAGATGACAAAATGCCTTAAATAATTTGCAAGCATATCAAAATCATCTCTGTCGAAGCTACAACAAAATAGTAATGGTGAGAAAATTTGAAATCGGTGACTTGGTCATCATGCAGAACCCAAGAAATTAGGTGGACCGTGAAAAGCCTGGAAAATTTGAGGCTAATTGGCTTGGTCCTTATATCATTACTATTGGATTCAATTTCGAAGCTTATCAGTTGGCCACACTTGATGGAGAACAGCTGACAGAACCCATCAACAACTTGCACCTATGAAAGTTCTGCACATAGCATTAGAGAGCTGAGCTAAAAAAACTTTAAAAAAAATACAAAAAAATTGAAAAATAGAAAAAATTGTCCCTTGATGAAAACCTGGCAAACAGGCGTCTTGGTGACATCAAAAATATGGCAAAAATAGTAAAAATAAATGAATTCATCCAATAGTGAAAACCTGGCAAACAAGCGTTTTGGATAAGTACCATGGTGAAAACCTAGCAAACAAGCACCATGCGTAGTTGATCATTGCTTCGCCATCTACTCTTACTCAAATCGACCTTTATCCATTTTTCATAATCACAAAGGCCTAACACATTCACGACATCCATCCTAAGTCCTGTCAATTTCGGGCATGGTTAGCATTTGGTTGACATCATCCCTTGCATATCCTTGCCTTTTCCCTTTGTCTTCCTATCTTCATATCATTTGACTAAGGTAATCCCCGATCTATCTAGGGGAAAGACCTTTATCATGTAACTATAGTGGGTGGCGCACATGACCCCGCATTTTGAAAAAAGTCCTGAAAAGATCCTAAAAATCTGAAAAAGTCCTGAAAAGATCTAAAACTTTTAAAATGTCCTGAGAAAATCTAAAAATAGAGTCAAAGTCAATCTGATCAATTCAATCGATCATATCAGCCAACCTTTTGTCCATGTTCGAACTATGTTGTCTCTGTACATTTGCTACGTAGGCAAGATTCATCTTTGAATCCCCGAGACATTAGGTCAATCTTTCTAGGTTGGTCAAAATAAAATCATGATTCAAACTTTTTTCCTCTGGACAACGTCATTGGTTGTGTTGAACTACGAGGTCTCTAAGTGCATGACGTAGGCAAGGCCATCAATAATGGGCCCCCGAGGCCGCACTAGGTCAATCCATTAGGATTCATGGCACAACATTTTCACACACGTCAAGTTATCTTTAGATCAAACGAATCTTCTGTCAATCTCAAACTAATATTCTCTCAGCAAATCTATTTCATCAACATTTTTAGTCAATTCAGCATGTCAGCAATGACATGTAATCAAATTCTATCAAGATAATTCACCCTGGCAAAATTTTGGGTTCTTCTTCAGATGTTTCCTTCTGAAAAGAAACTCTTGTCATTTCTTTATGCTTTTGGATGTGTCTTTCCTAAGCATCGTCAACATCATCTAGCATCTTGATGGATTCTCCTACTTCCAAGAATTGATATCCTGGATATCAACGTCATTCAGTATGTGTCCTTTCTGAATTTAATATCGCTCGACATTTGGAAAATGCTTCACATTAACACACTTGGCAAGCTTTATTTGTCTTTTGATGATTATCATGATATTAGTTCCTTATGTCCTAGGAACCATGACATATCATGATGATTATCCTTGTCTTCTTATCACTCTACTATTAGTTTCTCCAAGATGTCCTGACTTAGGATTTAGAGAAGCAATGACGTAGTACGATGATTTTCCTATCTATTTTTTACTATCATATGGCTGGTTTCTCAAGGATGTCCTGATGTCAGGATTTAGAGAAGCACCGACGTCTCATGATTGGTCCGGTTTTTCTGGCAATTGGTCATGACAAAAGGGCTAGGGGCAATTATGTTCCTCATATGAGTCATGATCATTTTGTCTGCGACTGTTGATCTATGTGATGGTTCGACCTCGCACACTATTGATCTACATCATATCATAGTGTTTGTCGACCATCATGACATTTTCACCCAATGATGATTAAAGAGCAACAACTCGGATAGCACTATAGCAAAGCTTTGAAGGATTGTAATTTCCCCTCTAACATGCATATCTTTCTTCGTAGTAACATCCATCTTCGTCTTCTCTTCTCTCATTTTCTGATGATATCATATGATCTGTATAGGATCTAGACTAATTGTGTAATTGAATGCTTAATTTCAACAACTTAAAGGAATTACAAATTCATGCATACATTATAGAAATTATGCATAAAAACTGAAAACTTAAGGTGAAAATCAGAACATGAGAGAGGAGAGAAGAAAAAGTGCAAACAATCTGATAACGGAGTTCGCCACAATCGCGACTACGTCTCCGAGTCCGCTCCAATAGAGTGAGACCGATTCGATTAATCTCCAAAAAAGATTACAAATGCACCAAGACCAATCTTCAAGCACTTCGGCAGCATAACAATACTCCGTCGTACGAAAATGGCTCAAAAATCTCCATAAGTTCCCTCTTTCGTATCACCTGTTCTCCACTATGTCACCTGTATTTTCTCAACCCCTAAGAGCTTACATTCCCCACCTTTTATACATGAAATTAGCCTAAATAGGCTTAACAAGAATATTAAATGCCTAACTCCCTTAACCTCTCGTACAAGCTTATTTTGTATTTGTTTTAACCTCCTTGGTTATTTTAATTAGGTGGGGTTTGTTTGTTTTGGCTTTAATAAGCCTTTTGGTTTAGGCTCGGCCAATAATACCATAATAAAACAAACTGAGTTCCCCATATGTTCAAGGGTTGTTCGGCGGTTCAACAGCATGTTATACTTTTGGGAGCCCGGGCGTCGCAGGTTCAAACTATCAGGCGGTTTGTTTTCCAAAACAAATTTACAACAAACATCTATCAAAATAAAGAGACATCCAGTTATACTTGAGACAGCGGCCGAGGGTCTAACGGCAGAACCGTCGGCTGTTTCAGTGGAGATCACGGGTTCAAACCCATCTAATATTTTTGGTAGTCCATCCAACAAACCCGTCCGCCGATAATAGGACACGTGTCATCCTCTAATTCGCTGAAACCTGCCAATGTGTATGCTAACGCAGATGCTCTGTACGCTGAATGGTTTGCTGACGAGGCCGCTGACCTAACATACGAGTGCCACGTGGTAGTCAGTGATTGGTCTATACAAGTGAGTCACCTACCATGTGTCGGGCCAAAATTCACGCACTCATGTCCGTACAGTACGAACGAGACACGTCAGCATGCTGACATCAGTAACTGTACCATCAAGTCAACCGACCTTTGACTGCTTGTAACTCGAGCATACGATGTTCGTTTTCGACAAAACGAATGTCGTCAAAATTGTCTCGACGAGCTCTTCGACTTGACATCGCTTCTGATGATTTCTGAGATGATGATTTTTTTGCCTTTTGGACACCATCTAATCCCTGTTTGACCCTACCTTTGACCGGCCATAACTTGTGCAAACGAACTCCTTTTCGCTCCGTTCAAGTTGTGTTGGAATCAAGACACTGAGCTCTTTCTTATGGTGCAGAAATATATAGGTTTGAAGACACTTCAATTTCCACTAAAAATATCCACCGGATCAGGCCTCCCCACTGAAGACCTTTTGGATCTCCAAAAGTGACATTTACTCTAACATTAAGTGAGGACTTGGCCTCCCCACTTGTCTTGTATCCTCTGTACATTTGCATACCTGGCTCACAAGCACAATGAAAACTGCAACAATATTGTTGAACATAAACATTATTCTATCACTTCCATAAGCATCCACATCAACTGTCATAGCCACTAACCAACAAAAATTGACTAGCATCAAGTTGAACAACAATGCAGAGATGAAAGAGAATAAATCAACAACATATCGATCTTTCACAATAGAAACATTTTTACCCAAGGGACCATCAATGCTTTCAATCACCATTCCCTGATGTTGTACTGCGGGTGCATCCTGTAACATCTAACCCTGGTTAGCTACTCCAAGTTCAAGTTTAGAACCACCTGTACTGATAGACATAAGAGTTAATTCTTTACTTGCATTAATTACCCTCTTTAACTGCCCTGTGTTTGCAAAAGAATGATCAATCTTAATCCTGTGAGAATGTACAATATACTGAATGCCATCTTTAAACAAGTGATAATGATTCTTTTCCCTGTAGAAAATAGCTTTCCTGTCATATAAATAAGGGCTACCAAGCACTATCCCACAGATATCCAGTGGAACCACATCAAACTGTACTTCATCCACAAACTTACTAGTGATTGTGAATCTTAAGGTGCATTGTCTTGTTACTTGCAACTTATCATTTTCACAAATCCAGCCTAGTGGATAAGGTTTCTTATGCTGTGTAGTTTTTAATCCCAAGTTTCTTACAACACTTTCAGAAATTAAGTTAACTTGAGAACCACTATCTATGAGTGCATCAATTTTAATGTTCTTAGCAACAACCCTTAAATGAAAAAGCTCATTCCTTTTCTTATCTTCAGAGACATCATTCACTTTAGAAGTAGAAGCACAACTATCAAAGGAAACACTGAAAGTAGGAGCTTTACCTTTCAAACCCATAGCTGTTATCTTAGTTTCATCATCAGAATCGGAACCAAGATCCATAACAACATTTGTGGCTTTCTCCTTACCCTTCTATTTCTGATTACATTTCTAAGCCCACTTAGGCCTCAGTTCAGGATGCAACTGCCAACAATGTTCTTCATCATGACCCTTCCTGTCACAATGAGAGCAAGAAAACTTATCATCCTTCTTAATTGTAGTTGTCTTCTTTACTTTCCCTATCTTTGCAACCTTAGAATATTTCTTTACATCATTATCAAACTTATCAATAAAAGATCCTTTACCCCTTGACTCTAAGTGGGTAGCTTGGACACAAACTTCATCCAAGTTGTTAGGATTCAAAACCAAAATAGAATGCCTAAGGTAGGAATGCAGACCTCCTATGTACTTCAACAAAGTGTCCTGGGTGTACAAAGGAACATTCAAAGCAATAGCCATTTTTCTAAATTCATGGGTGTACTCCTGGACAGATTGACCCTTCCCTTGCCTAAACATTTGCCAATCCATCATTAACTGTTGCATATGGCCTAAGGGATAGAATTGCTTTTTAAGAGCATTAATAAATTCTGCCCAAGTTAAACTGACTCTACCATGTTGTGAAACTTCTGCCTTAGTCTTACTCTCCCACCAGGTTAAAGTTGTACCTCCTAACCGAAGAGTAGCTAATTGGATCCTATCAACATCATCTAATAGGTTCTGGACTCTACAGTAGACTTCTACTTGCTGAATCCAATCATCCAATTTTTCAGCATTAAGTTCACCACAATACTTTGGTAAATCAAATTTTACATCCAACTTAATTTTAGGCTTATTCCCATTCTTGAAAGGATTAAAAGAAGTAGAATAAGGAGAAGATGGAGAAGAAGGAGAAGGAGAAGATGGAGGAGAAGAAGAAAAGGGGTGATCTGGTTGCTTGCCACCTCTCCATGTTGTTTCCCTTTCTTGTCTTCACGAACATCTTTCTTCGATGAACCTCCTTCACGTTCCTTCCGTTCTTGTCTTTCTTGGAAAAGAATGTCCACCTTAGCCTTCATCTCGAGGAATGCTCTTCGGAATTCCTGCTCACTAATTTCTTCAGGAACCTCCATTCCAGACACAAACATCTTCAGAAAACTTCTTCACTTCCCGATCTCAGGATTAAAGTCTTCAAGCTTGCCTTCGCCCTTCTGAATCCTGGATCTCGTTAGCATTCAAGAAAACAACTGCAATAATAGTCAACTGAGCTCTGATACCACTTGATCTGTATAGGATCTAGACTAATTGCATAATTGAATGCTTAATTTCAACAACTTAAAGGAATTAAAAATTCATGCATACATTATAGAAATTATGCATAAAAACTGAAAACTTAAGGTGAAAATCAGAACATGAGAGAGGAGAGAAGAAAAAGTGCAAACAATCTGATAACGGAGTTCACCACAATCGTGACTACGTCTCCGGGTCCCCTCTAATAGAGTGAGACCGATCCGATTAATCTCCAAAAAAGATTACAAATGCACCAAGACCAATCTTCAAGCACTTTGGCAACATAACAATACTCCGTCGTACGAAAATGGCTCAAAAATCTCCACAAGTTCCCTCTTTCGTATCACCTGTTCTCCACTATGTCACCTGTATTTTCTCAACCCCTAAGAGCTTACATTCCCCTCCTTTTATACATGAAATTAGCCTAAATAGGCTTAACAAGAATATTAAATGCCTAACTCCCTTAACCTCTCGTACAAGCTTATTTTGTATTTTTTTTAACCTCCTTGGTTATTTTAATTAGGTGGGGTTTGTTTGTTTTGGCTTTAATAAGCCTTTTGGTTTAGGCTCGGCCAATAATACCATAATAAAACAAACCAAGTTCCCCATATGTTTAAGGGACGTTCGGCGGTTCAATGGCATGTTATACTTTTGGGAGCCCGGGCGTCGCGGGTTCAAACCGCCAGGCGATTTGTTTTCCAAAACAAATTTACAACAAACATCTATCAAAACAAAAGAGACATCCGGTTATACTTGAGACAGCGGTCGAGGGTCTAATGGTGGAACCGTCGGCTGTTTCGACGGAGATCACGGGTTCAAACCCGTCCAATATTTTTGGCAGTCCGTCCAACAAACCTGTCCGCCGATAACAGGACATGTGCCGTCCTCTAATTCGCCGAAACCTGCCAATGTGTATGCTGACGCAGATGCTCAGTACGCTGAATGGTTTGCTGACGAGCCCGCTGACCTGACGTACGGGTGCCACGTGGCAGTCAGTGATTGGTCCATACAAGTGAGTCACTTGCCACGTGTCGGGCCGGAATTCACACACTCGTGTCCGTACAGTACGAACGGGACACGTCAACATGTTGACGTCAGCAACTATACCATCAAGTCAACCAACCTTTGACTACTTGTAACTCGAGCATACGATGTTCATTTTCAACGAAACGAACACCATCAAAATCATCTCGACGAGCTCTTCGACTTGACGCCACTTTCGATGATTTTTGAGATGATGATTTTTTTTGCCTTCTAGACACCATCTAATCCCTATTTGACCCTACCTTTGACCAGCCATAGCTTGTGCAAATGGACTCCTTTTCACTCCATTCAAGTTGCGTTGGAATCAGGACGCTGAGCTCTTTCTTATGGTGCAAAAATCTAGAGGTTTGAAGACACTTCAATTTCCACGAAAAATATCCACCGGATCATCATATGACATACACAAAAACAAAGTTGCATACATGGTTGCACAAGAATTTCATAGTCACATTTCACATTTTCATAGCTCAAACACCATAATTCACATTGCATTTACATCCATCCATAAAACCTTCATTGGCCTCAACATATAGGCTTCATAAATCACATTTGCATTAGCATATAAGAATCACATCATCATCACATTACACATTGCATACATACATAACCACGCCCATAATTGCATTCATAAGCATAAACATAACATCCATGCATCTCATAGTATCATAAAAGCAACACATAGGATCTGAAAAAGCATAAAATACCATAACACATACAATCATATAGACCACATCAAAACTGCATCGCATATATATAATCTCAAAAATGTAATTTCACAGGATAGAGTCATATGATATCCCAAAAATGGAGCTCGCAGGATCGAATATCAAAATATAAAAGTGTCTAGAAACAAGTCCTATGGTGTCCCTCCTTATCCCGTGGAGGTGAACTGGGAGGTAGTTGTGGCTGACCAACTACATCAAAAGTGACCTAATAGGAGGGGTGTCCTGAGTCTAACTTTGAGAGCTTGAGGCCTCGATAACATGAGGTTGGCTCTGCTTTGTCTGGTGTCCTAATGAAACTAACCTATGACCATGCTCTGACCTATGGCTATGGCCTGATGAGTGCTTATAAGAGCTGTGTGACCTGTGGCCTGATGCAGTGGGCCCCCCAGCACTGGTATGACTATTGTTGTGTGACCTATTGTTGATGTGTGTCTAGGTGCCACTGCCTGTCCGGCTATAGGATCAAGACAATCTTGGGTCTCGTCTCTCTGGGAAAACCACCTACTCATATAGAAACCTGTACCACCCCCTGCTCTCTACCATCCTGGCCAACTCTTTGGCCATGTCCCTTGTAGGCCCCGTGCACAACTCAGAAAACTCTGTCACCCACCGATATGACTCCTGTCATCAGAGGACGGCCTGATCCCTCTCCACCCAAGTAACCTCTAACTCTGCTGCCAAGGCCTTGTTCTGAGACAAGGCCGCATCGATTCTTCTCTAAAGATCGGTGATCCTCTGATCAATAGTGGCATTGGTAGGCAAAATCGATAATCTATCACCCTCCTCATCCCCAAAAATCATCCACTCCTACAGTCTTCGATCTACCTCATCCTCCTCTGCGGGCATCTCCACCTCCTCTCCACCCCCATCATCTCCCCCACCACGGCCTCTATCTCCTCTACCTCTGTCTCCTCGACCCCCATCTCCACTGCCTCCATCTCTGCCCCTGACCCCTCTACCATCTCTACCTCCATCCCTGCCACCCCAGCCTCTCCTCAATACCCATGGGATAACTGACCTCTGATCTATAGGCAATGAACCATCTAGATCTGTCAAGGGGATAGGCCTATGAATCTACCACCAGGCCTCAAACTCGATAGATGTACCTACATCTGTTGGACCTCCCCTCCACATCCATGGAACTACAACTAGGCCATCTACCTGCTACTCAAATACTATCACTTATATGGGCGGCCCTATATGGTCTCTCTAGAGGACCGTGCATACTCTATCATGCCTACTGGCACATCCAACTGCTCTCTGAACTGTCGTAGTACCCACTGGGGTAGGTACATCTCTATGCTACACTAACTCTACACTGTATGGCCGATTAGGTATCTAAACTATCTACACAATGATAAATGGCCATCCCCATCTGGCCACTGACCGCAATCTCTAAGGCCTCTAGACAAAACTAATCATGGTGTCAATCCTGTGATGCCAATATTCGGTATCTCCAATGCGAGTCTAACTGACCGAACCCGCATACAGGTAGACATATGGCATCCCATCGCCCAACTTCTGCATCTATACTGGTGGCCGAAAGACGGGAATGCACTCCCATGCCTAGATCATGAGAAGGGTAGTCATGCAACTAATACTATGGCCCTGTTGATAAACAACCTCATGTAGGTGATGATATAGCATGGCCAACAAACAAGGCCCCCAAAAAAAAATAGTCCTCTGTCCTCGCATACGAACTAAAACATCCCCCCATCCAATGGGAAATCCGTGACCATGACGATCTGGAATCAGTGTCATCAACATAGCATCCCACCTGGGAAACCAGTCGGCTACAACATCCAAACCTATCTCATAACCATCCATACCCAATTGGGCACCACCGGCATCCTCATACATATCTAGTAGGGCTTGTCGCCCTCGGTGCGGGTCATATACAACCTTCTTTCCGTGGATCGGTATGCGCAAAATACGATACACATCCTCTAAGGTGACCATCACCTCTCTTGTAGGCAGGTGAAAAGAGCAGGTCTCTGAGTGCCACCTCTCTCAAAGCGTTGTCAGCAAACCCCTATTTTCCTGAATAATGGGCATATAGATATGTAGTATAAACCCAGTGACATCAGGTGTTGCCTCTCCCTGTCATTCAAAAGGTCTCTAAAGGTGTATGTTGCCGGCTTGAACTCTCGAGTATAGATTGGCACTAGTCAACTCTGCACAGGCAAAGACAAGAGTTAGCACACATGGGTCCACATTACTAAAGTCAAAATACATCTAAAACTAAGGTCAACACAAGTCAACTCTGGTCAACTACAATCGTGTCACGTTGACCATAAATGTGTCACAACTAGTCAATTGTGGCTCTACACATGGCATTTGCATCGCAACATGTCAAATGTGTCGCTTTATCTACCAATTGCGCAACCTAACAATGATTGTGTTAGTCCGCATGGCAGTTGCGTTGCAGTTTTTTAATCGTGGTGTTTGACCTGGAAATTACGTCGCAACAGTACATATGCATCGCAGATTACCTCACTTGCATTGCAATCTGGCGATTGTGTTGTTTCCCCTCACGAATGCGCAAGTGAACTAAATAGCCTAGCTACTTGTTGCACTTGCATCGCGATGCAAACAAATGCAATGAACGCGAAGGTAAATGAGGCTTATGCGACATCATTTATGTCGCAACGCATCTATTCAACCCCCCTTAAACCCTCATAAATGCGTTAAATTTAAAAATTGACAAGTTGGATAGGGTACTTACTGATGCCTCTACGCCCTCAGGTCGTCGATAGGTCCGCACGTGGTATCCACGGTGGGTAGTCACTGGAATCACCATCGTCTCTCTAAGCTTTGATCTCTGAAATTGCTATATAGCAAATCAGAAAATGACACTTGCTTTTGCCTTTTCAACCTATTTATAGGCTAAAAATTAGGGTTTTGACCTGGTGGGTTTGTACTAGAGACTCATTTGACTGCCTTTGACTAGCATTTTCGCTGACTCAACGTCCTCCGTTCCCGAAACCGATCGCGTCGTTATTTTTTTGGTTATTAATTTGATTAATTGGGACACTTTCCAAATTTTTCAGACCCCGGGTTGAAATTCAAAAATTTTCCCGAGGGGGCATAGGCACTTCGTACCTTTGTTGGGGCATATTCTAGACTTGTTTTCTTTGCCACAATGCAACAAGCTGCATTATGGCCAAAGCCTGCAAACAATATTTTACCACCTTTCGTCCTAAGCATAATTATGACATTTTAATTATGTTCCTAACCCACCTTCAACTATTAATTAGATAATTCATAATTATTTAATTAATTCATTATCTTCCATTCTTCATGATTATTAAATAAATAAATCTTATTTATTTATTTAATGTGTCACTAATTATCAAAGTCATCTCATAATTAAATAAAGTCTCATTTATTTAATTAATCCTTCTCATTAATGTCCTCCTGATTATTAAATAAATATATTCAGTTAATATGTCACTAATCCCTAAATCCTCTTAATTAAATATATTTTCTAATTTATTTAATTAATTAACTACTTCTTCTAAATTAAATAATTATTTTTAGTTATTTAATTGTTGTATGTGACACTTCTTTATTTTTAAATAAAATAATTTATTTAAAAATGTCTCACATAGTTAACTTATTCTTCTTTTAGTAATTAATTTCAAAAATCAATTACTTGTTATCTCACAAAATCCATATTTTGAATTAATTAAATTAAAAATGGGAAGATTCTTCTACAAATCAAGTAATTTCTAAAATTACTGATTTTCTAAAATCTCATCTTCTTATCTTCTGATTTTTACTAATTTCATCTCAATGTCACTTTTATTCTCCACCTTTGATTTAATTTCCTAAATTAAATCTTGTCCACACATTTGGGGATTTTTACCCTAACCCTCATTGAGAGTTGTCACTTTCAATCTTAACCATTGATTCGAGGGCATTTTTCCAAGCTCTTATCTCGTTCGTCCATTCAAGATTGCATTTTCTATAAAATGATAATCTTGATCTCATTTTTGGACACCTCTTATTAATATCTTAGATCTCTTAGTTTGTATCGCTGTCTTTTTGCATACTCATTTGTCATTTTAGATACTTACATTTTAGAATTAATTTTCTTGTGCAACAATAACTTAAAGAAATCCTTCAAAGTCTTGTTTAAGTCTAGACATTTTAGAGTTTGTCTCACACAAAATCTGAGGGCATTCTTCATCACAGCAAGCCAAGGAGGTGCAATGGAAATCAGCCATGGAGGAGAGAAATGGGTGAGACTATTCTAGTTTCATTCCTTTTCTCATTATTTCTCCTTTGCATTCGATTGTCTGAGGATTTTATTAATATGCATGTGTTACTAACCTAGATATACCTTGCAGGAAAATATCCATCATTACACTATCCACAATCGAATGGCCAGGCAAAAGCATCTAACAAGACTCTTGAGCTCCTTCTTTGTAAGATAGTAAATAAGCATGGTAAGGATTGGAATATTCAATTAACATATGCCTTGTAGTCCTATCGCATGAGTGTTTGTATGGCAATGGGAACACCAGGGTGATCCCACAATACTGGTTTACAATTTTTGGCCAAACTGGACAGTGAACTGATTTTTTCTAATTAAATCTTCACTTTCAGGCACTTATAGCGGCTAAACCATGAGAAATTTGAAGATGATGCAAAATAGTAATTTGTGACATTTTGTCTTTAGATTCTAAATATATTTTTTTCAAAAAATTTGGAATCAAATTGCACTTCTTTTTCCATCTCCTTCGAAAACTAGTTTTTTTCAGTAAACACCATTTTTAAGGAGTGATGCTCACTATATACAATATAACTTTTTTTCCATGAAGGATGAAATTTTATTTTTTTTAATTTAGATTTGCAACTACGATATCTAACGCTTTCATTTGGTTTTGTAGTGTTTTATTGAATATTTTTTCCTTAATCAAGTTTTGAAGTCAAACCAATTACAACTTAGACATAGGTGAACTGTATACAAAACTTTTTTTGTATGTATCAAAATTCAATTTTAATCTTTTTATTGGATCAATAATTTCAATATCTAGTGCACTGATATTTTTCAAAAAAACAATTGATAATTTTCTATTTTTTCACATGTGTAGAATAAAGAGCTTGATTTTTGATGAAAAACCTACATTCACAAGAAATAAATATAATAATTAAATTAAATTTATTTAAAATTATACTTTTTGGGAAACTTATAATAAGGACTATATAATTACAACAAATATATTTTAAATGAATTCATTTGATCCCCCAAAAGGTAAATCAAAAGTGGTTTTTTATCAGCATTTTGATAGGTGTAAAACAAACTTTGTTATAGGTATGGTTGAATACTAGCAGGGTTCTATCCAAGGGAGTTTGATCTAAGCTGGTTAGATCAAACTCTCTTTAATTGGAATCCTTTAAATGGAACTTTTAAAGGCTTAAATCATTATATTTTCTAAAAATATGTGATTTTAGCAAAAATCAAACTCTCCTAGAAATTGTAAACTAACTTTGTAGAATCACCCAACACCTTACAATCTCGTGTATGGTGCCAAAGCTATCATGCCTTTAGAGTTGGAAATTTCATCTTTATGGGTTTCCCTTAAAGGGTTAATTGGTGATGAAACTTGTCGGGTTAATCATTTGCATCAGCTAGAGATGCTCGATGAGCATCGATAACAGACCCTCAATCATCTTAAAGATTATCAACGATCACTATCAAGACAATATAATCAAAGTGTGCTTCCTAGGACCTTTAAACTAGGAGACCCAGTTCTCTATGAAAACTAGAGAAATGTAAATGCACCACCTGATCATAGAGGAAAATTTAGTCCTAACTAGCTAGGCCCTTACATTGCGATCTATGTATATGGTTCAGGTGCCTATGGATTGTCATCTATGGATGGAACACCTCTAAAAGAGCTTGCTAATGTGATGAATCTTTGTTGATTCTATGCATAATGTACCATGTGTCATGTGTGCGATGTTCTCTCCTTGAAAGGGTAGTAGCACTGCATATGTTGACATTACTCATTAACACATTATGAAAATCTTTCGTGTTATGATGTGACTACATGTGTGTGTAGTATACATACATGTGTCTCGCTATTCTATGTATCCATGCATCACATTACATCATTTAACGTAATTAGATCACTTTAGTATTTAATTAACATACCACCATGTGTGTTTATTAAATAATATTAGCATCTAATGTAAACATACATCCATATCAACATGTAATATCCATAGCATCAACACACATGAAAATAAAAGACACGTGCGTACCTCGCCGAATAAAATAATGCTAAAAATAAGCTTAAATTCATAAAAAATGAGGTTTAGCGGCCTACCTAGTCCACCTCGTGACCCTCAGTGATGTCATTGTGTATTTTCTCCAATCTAGGTGCTTTGTACTCCCTCTTGCTCAGCATTTTGCTGAATTTTCTCGTACATTGAATAGTGAAAATGACCCTTCTAGGGGCCCACCTAGGTATATATAGGCCCTTGGGGCCCATTTTTTCTAGTGCTTGTGGCTCCTAAGTTTCTCCTAAATTTACCCCAACAAGCTGGGGGAAACTTAGGAGGGGGCATATAGTCACCTCTTGATCTTATTTTTCTTCTGAATCAATGATTTTTTCTTGATAATTCTTCTCGTCGTTGTAACTTCTTCTAATTTTTGAGGCTGACCCAAAATTTGAGTTTTGCAGATTAAAGTCTTGAATGATTTTCCATGCCTATTTTTTCGTTATTTGTTGAGCTCAGTTGTTGTGGGAACCTTCAATACCGGCTAGCTCGAATTTGGTGGCCTTTGAGGTCCCTTTTTTCTTGGCATGCAAATTTGTAAAATTCAAAATCCAAGTAAAAAATTTCCTCTCTACTTTAGTGAGGCTGATTTTTTTCCAAAATCAAGCCCCCTAAAGTGGGAGCAAAATTTAATGTCGCAGAATTACACCTAAGCGCGATTCCACATTTTTGCACTTTTGTGTAGCATTTATGGCACCTTAGAGTGTTAATCAAAAAAATCCCATGAGTCATAATTTTTCGTTTCTGACTCCATGCGGACTTGTGGAAGATAAATATAAGCCTGACAACATGTTTCCCAAAAATCTAGGTTTTGGATGCTTGTGCAGTGTGTTAGCATCCTAGCAGTTTTATGAGTTTGAAACAAGGAATCTGGAATCTTGAATCTCTCAACAGTTGTACTAGCAGTCAAATTTCAGACGTAATGGCTCTTTGCCACCCTTGCATGCATCAAAAACCCCTTCTTTTCTCTCATTTGGGGTTGGAAGCCATTCATTCAAGCTCTCTTAACAATGGCTACATCTTTGAGTTCTCATCATCCTTGATAGAAACACTCTCGCAAGCGAAGCCATGTTGAACTGAGATCCTTCCAACAACAATAGCTCTCAAGCAAGCACCCAACAGTGCGTTTGTGTGCTCTGGGGAGGGTCTAGGACCATGGGTAATGCTCTCTCTCTCACTTTTATTTCCTACTTGTTTATTTACTACTTTGTGGTGCGGTTTCTACTCCTGAAGCGGGTTTTTCTTTCAACACATGCTTTATTTACTTCGTTTGCACCCCTTTCCAACTTGGTTGTATGTGGATGTGGGAACACCAAAATAGGGGTCTAACTGAGGTAGACCCCTGTATAGCCCTAACCTTTTCCCCTCATTCTTTTGAGTGTAGATTGCAAATCGGAGCTTGGAGTGAAGATTCGAACGTTAATAAAAAGTGAGCTTTCTCCAAGTCCTCTTGTGTTTTTTTAATCTTTTGGATTCTTGTTTGGTTATTTAGTTCAATACGTCCTAGGTTTGAGATTAGAAGTGAAACTTGGTTCTACCCACTTAAGCTCTTGAGGCCTCTGCTGCTTAGGACACCAACACATCCTTTAGACGATAGTGCGTCGTGCTGGCATCCTGAAATCGTGCTTCCATATTTTTTTCAAGAGCTCACTCATCTGAGGCAGGAATCTCGAAGTTTCACTCTCTCGAGATCTGAAGTGGTTTTCTCTGGAACATAACTTGGGTATATTTCATTACTATTTTGTTAACTTTCTTACGTTTAGGTGTATAAGGGCAGTTCGTTCCCTGGTGGTCTCTTGAGAATGAAGAGACCTATGAACAGTGAATCCCTCTTATATCACAAGTAAAATAAGACATATCCTTGGCACGAAGAGGGGTGGTTTTTGTGCCACGTCTAGGTAGGGGTGAAAAAGATATGCCCTTTTCTCTAGGGAATATTTTGATTTTTCATCAACCTTTGCTCCTACTCCCCTAGCCTTCGATCCTTTAGCTGAAAACAACGCGGGGGCATGTTTTGATCCAATGTCTTTCAGATTTGTTGAGGGTTGCAAAAATAGGGCTAACCCTTTTCATGATTGCTCGGATTATTGTCATGACCATTCAATGCTTGCAAAACCTAACCCACCCTACCTTTCAACCTCTTATGATCTGCCTCCATCCTCGAAAAATGGATTGTGGCCCTCAGTCTGGGAGTACTCATTTTTATTTTAAGGATGTGTCATATTCTGATGAGCGTGCAAATTTTTACATATTTGATGGTTGTATCACAACAATTGTTGAGGACTATGGTAATAATTATGTGGTTTTACGATGCTTGCACAAGTGTCCATCGGTGGCCTCCATCCTCGAATGGATCGAAAGCTCTTGGAGTAATCTGACTTTCATTTCTATTGAATCTCTTGACTTTGGTTTTTTCTTGATTACCTTTGTTTTGTGGAGGATTGTAATTTTGTGTTGCAGAATGGACCTTGGTTTTTTGGGCACTCTAGCCTCTTTATTTCTCCATGGTCCCCATTTTTTCATCTGGCCATAGCCAAGATCACTCATATTCTTGTCTGGATTATGCTTTACAATCTACCCCTGGTATTGCATAATGTGGATCTTCTTAGCAATATGATCAACCAGGTGGGGTATTTTGTCAAGCTTGACTTGGACTCGATGGCTTCAAATTGCATTTTTTATAGGGCTTTCTGCATGGTGGATATCTCTAAACCCCTCTCTCACTCTATCTGGATCCATTCTTCCCATGGTGTTTGGACTCAGTTTTTAAACTTTGAGGGTTTGGCTTTTACTTGCTTCCACTACAACAAGCTCAATCATAGAATTAATGTGTGCTCCCTCCAACGATTGGATGGAGTGAGGAATGTGTGCTTGAATAAATGGGTTAAGAAGGATGGCTCTAAATTTGAAGATACCTTCCCTTTAATGGAGGACCTAGAATATCAAACTCATGATTATTTTGACTATTTTACTTTGGACCTACCTCATAAACTTGGGATTTCTTAGTCTTTCGATAGGGTGATCCCACAATACTGGTGTAGACATCTAAATTTGATCACTTCCACATGATCAAAATCGTCTACTTTATTCATCTATTTCATTAATAATGATTAAATAATTTATTTAATCATTATTTCATTTTCTGCCTAAGGTTCCTAAAGTATGTAATTGAATAATTAAATTCTTTACCTTACACCTTTTCTTCTCTAAATTAAATAAATAAGATGAGTTGTTTAATTTAGTCATTTGACCTATTTGGATTAAAACCAATTTTTAGTCCCTCTTTTTCTCTCTCCTTGTCACATTCTCCATAATCCTCTTTTAATCCGGATATAATTAATTAATCTATGATTAAGATGTACACCACTTAATCAAGATTAATCTCACATCCTCCATGATCTCTCATTTGCCTCTAATCTCTCATTAATTATCATAATCTTGTGTTTGCACAACCTTAATCAAAATCATTAGTCACATTTGGCATACCTTTTTTGGTCAACCTTTCCACTTGCCTTTCTTGGCCTTGACTCTCTTTCCCATGTGAATTTTTAATTCACTTTTATCTTTCCAAGGTCTACTCTATCCCCATGCAAGTTCTAGAAGAATTGACTTGTCACTTTACATGTGCCAAGGACTTCTAGAACCTTTGACTTGTCACATCACCCACATGTGACAAATCCCCGTCTTTTTGGAAACCCTCTCTTATCCAATAGACTCTCCTTAGAATGTGAATTTTTAATTCACATTTATTTCTCCAACCACCTCCCCTTTTCCCATGGAGATTTTTGAGGAATTCTAAAATTTCTCAAATGTATCTTTCATGCTCATTCGGGGACAAAAAGTTCTTTTTTGAGGAAATATTCTCATCCCCCAAGGTACCTACAAAGTACTTGTTCTTCATCCACCTCATGTACTTCTCTTCCACCTCATTTCCACATCATCTCAACCTAGGCCATCTCACATTCCTCATGTCAAGATGTGAGGGCTTGTGAGTCCTCAACTCACCATAGCCCTTCATCTTGGCTTTGTTGGATCAATCTCAACCGTTGAATTCTCTAGAGAATTCAAATTATCCTATAAATACCCTTTATTTCTCTCATTTTGGGAATCAAGTCTTTTGCTACCAAACTCTTGCCAAATTGCCATTTGTAGCATTTTAGCCTCTCCATAGCATTTTTCATCAATCCATCTTGCATCTTGCATCCACTTTACTCCATAGCCATCCAAGGAGCACACAAGACATCCAAAGATCAAGGGCCAACCAAGGAAGAAGCAACATGAAGGTATAATCAATTTCAATCAATTTTCATCTTGTTTTCATGCTTATCTTCCCTTAGGCTAATCATTGAGGTGTCATTTTTTGTGTTAGTTATTTTTATTGCATGATTAATTGTTTGACATCTCACATTAGGAACATAACATTTTAGGAGATCACATTTTGGGCTCACCCGATGGGACCCACAAACGGGTCTTTTTGCTTTATGTTTGTTGTTGTTTAAGTTGTTTGCAGGTTCAGGTCGTAGAGGGGTGGACTTGCCCTTTCGGGTGCTGTAGAGGGGCAGATTTTCCCTCCTGTTCTGATATTTTCTGATAATTCTCTGCAGAGGGGCGGATTTGCCCTCTTGTTCTGACGTTTTCTGACAGTTTTCTATAGAGGGGTGGATTTGCCCTCCTGTTCCTATGTTTTTTTACAATTTTCTGCAGAGGGGCAGATTTGCCCTCCTGTTTCGACGTTTTTTGACAATTTTCTGCAGAGGGGTGGATTTGCCCTCCTATTTCGACGTTTTCTGACAATTTTCTGCAGACGGGCGGATTTCCCCTCCTGTTCTGACATTTTTTGACTATTTTCTACAGAGGGGTGGATTTGCCCTCTTGTTTCGACATTTTCTGATAGTTTTCTGCAAAGGGGAGGATTTTCCCTCTCATTCTGACATTTTCTGACTATTTTTTGCAAAGGGGCGGATTTGCCCTCCTGCTTCGACATTTTCTGACAGTTTTCTGCAGAGGGGCGGATTTGCCCTCTTGTTCCGACATTTTTTGACTATTTTCTACAGAGGGGCGGATTTTCTCTCTTTTTCCGACATTTTCCGACAATTTTCTGCAAAGGGGAGGATTTTCCCTCTCGTTCAGATGTTTTCTGCAAAGGGGCGGATTTGCCCTCTTGTTCTGACAGTTTTCTGTAGAAGGGCAGATTTTCCCTCCTGTTTCGATGTTTTCTGACATTTTTTTACAGAGGGGTGGATTTGCCCTCCTGTTCTAACATTTTATCATTGTTTTCTGCAGAGGGGCAGATTTGCCCTCTTGTTTCAATGTTTTTTGACAGTTTTCTATAGAGGGGCGGATTTGCCCATCAGTTCAACGTTTTCTGACTATTTTTTGTAGAGGGGCAGATTTGCCCTAAACAACACGTTCGAGAAAGTAAAAAAGTTGCATTTTAGCTTCGTTTTTGCCTTGGTTTTTTGTTACTTGGAGTTCTAACCCTCTAACCCTGTTTGTTGGTGGGTGAAGTCAAATTTCTTGCCGATACTTTGCAATATTTTTGTTGAAATTCACAAAGGGAAAAAGATAAAATAGCTAACATTTGCTTGCAGGGCTTTTATTTTACTCTAATTTAAAATTTTTCTTTACTGTTTTATCTATTCACTTAGTATAATTAGGGGGAAGTAACACTTGTTGTTTGTTGTGTTTGTTTTTCTTTGTGTTACCCTAAGGGGGCATTAGTTTGTTTTCACCTTCCCCTTGCATTTTGTGTGGACCGGGGGGATAGTTGGAAATGATTAGTGTCTTCTTTTTAGAGGGACCTGCTTCGGGATTTCATCACCCCAAGGGACAATCCCAACCACGTGTACCATCAGAGTATACAAAGGAGGGAGAGCCAAAGTTGTATTCCAATCCAATTGTGCCGTAATTGGCGGAGCGTCGAAGCTAGGGTGATACCTAGATATATGTGAAGAGTTGGTCTGAGCCTTTCAGTATCTCGCTGGGGTTCCTGACTCACGCTTGTGACAAATTGGTGTTCACGGTTGTGCCTCACATGCCGAGCGTATATCAAGGACTCCCTAGAAACCTTCTGCATCCTAAAGTAAGACCTTTGTTGGCCATACCCCTTAATAATAATCATAGGGATTATGCTTGTTCAAAGTGTCTTTTTGTGAAAAACCAGTAAATCTTGATATGTCAGTCTCATTGAGTCCTTTCAAAAGTCCTTGCCATAATCTCATCATCCAAACCAAGTCACTTTATTTTTGTAGAGGGGCGAACTTGTCCCCCTTGTTAAAAAATTTTCCACTGCAGAGGGGCAAACTTGTCCCCCTATTTCGACATTTTCCACTATAGAGGGAAAACTTGCCCCCCTGTTTCGATATTTTCCACTGCAGAGGGGCGGATTTTCCCCCATGTTCCAACATTTTTCACTGCAGAAGGGCGGATATGCCCTCCTAAACGGACAGTTTCATCCGTTTGACCATTCCAAATATTTGTTTAACCACCCCGAGTCTCTGTTTGACGTTTTGATCATCTAAAGATTCATTTAACCAATCCAAACATCCATTTATCCATTTCAAGCCTCCATTTTACCCTCCCAAGCATCCATTTGTCCATTCTGAATGTCGGATCACCCATTTCGAGTGCCCATTTCTCTGTTCCAAGCATCCATCAACATGTTTTGAAAGTCATTGTTTCATCAACCAAAAAAAAATAGGTGCTTCTTAGAACATCATCAAAGTCTATATCTATCGTCAAATCATCCATCTCAATCATCTAGGCTTCATTTTGAGGGTTTTGACTTCTATGCAAAAACTTTCAGAGGCCATAACTTTTGACTCGGATGTGGGTTTTGGCTGAAATTTTACGGGTGGTTGCACTATGAGGTGGCATGTGGATTTCCAACTACCTTGTGTCAATTGGACCCCTTTTCAGCACATTTTTGAAACCTCAAAGTTTTATCTTGACCCTCAAAATCATAATTTAGTGTTTTTTTTTCAATTTTTGAAAAATCATTTTCGTTAATAACTTTGAATGCATGTCTAAGATTTGGGATGTTAGTTGGAAATTAATCCTATCTTAGTATTGGGTATTTTTTGGGAAAAACTTGGACTCTCAAACGTATTCCTATGAAGTTTTTTAAAATGGCAAAATTTGACAATTTTTGAAAACTGCCAAATTTGGCAAAAATCTGATTATCAACACCTTACATCCTCTAGTTAAAACCCATGATCTTGGTTTCAAATAAATTCTATCATACTTTCCGATCCAATCCCAGTCCCATCATCCTAATATGAGCTTTAATCCGATCCTAATCTAAGCTTTCATCCAACCCAAATCTGAGCTTTAACACGACCTTGCTTCAAGAAGCTGTTCACCCATTTTGATAACTGGTTTTCTCATTCTAAGTGTTTTTCCCTTATCTAGGAGACCTATTTACCTAATCAAACCATCTTCCCGCCCATTCTAAGTATCCATTTGCTCGTTCTGAGCAACCGTTCCCTCTTTCTGACCAACTGTTCACCCGTTTTGGGAAACCATTCACCCATTCTGACAACTTGTTTTCCCATTTCAACTATCTTTCTCCTGCTTCAGGTATCCATTCACCCATTTTGAGTATCTATCTACCCATTTCAAGTTTCATTCCCTCATCCCATCATCTAAATCTGAGCTTTAATCCAATATCCCAACTTGAGCTTTAGTCCACCTACATCTTCCTCTAATCCATCTGATTTATCGTTCCATCATCTAGGCCCCTCCATCTTCTCAATCCATATCCATTTTGTATCCATCATGAATCTCTATCCCCCTCTCACACGACCAATAATAGTAGTCAAGGGGAATCCTAATTGCGTTGATGACAATAACGAAAATCTTATTGATCATGAAGATTGTTATATAGATTGCCTTGACGCTATCATTGCTAGCAAGCTCTCTCCAATCGCCTCCCAAAATCCCACTACTTCAAACTATCCCACCATGTCTTCATCTGCATCTAATAAAGGTCCTTATGCTACCCTTGACAAGGGATATCCGACATCCTCACCATCGACATATTCATCATGTCCTATCTTTCAACCTCTATCCTACCCAACCTCCATATCCTCCTCTCCTTATCATCATCAACAATCAATACCTATACCTTAATCCCACATCTCAATCTTCCTATCCTAATCCAACACCCACACCTTCCTATCACAATCCCCCATCCCAATACTCCACCATCTCAATCTCCTTATCCTAATCTAGCATCCATGTCATTCTATGTCAACTCACCATACATGTCTTCCTATGGTGGTCTACCACCTCAACCTTCTTGTCCTGATCCAACATCCACACCTTCCTATCACAATCCCCCATCCCAATATCATTACATTAATTCCACATCTCCCCATTCTAATCCCACATCCACATCTTCCTACTATTACTAAACATCCTAATCTTCCCAGTCTAATCCCACATCCGCATATTCCTACATCACTCCCCCTTTCACTGCATTATATCTTAATCCTCCATCTAAACATAACTCACCTAGTCCTCCAACCAATCCTAGTCCTCCATCTAGTCCCATCCACTCATCTAATCATAATGCTCCATCTCCTCATAGTTCTACATCTAATCCTCATCCACTCATCAAACCCACCAATCCCTAACCGTAATCTTCCATCTCCTCCTAGTCCTCCATCCATTCAAATCCCCTCATCTAACCCTAATCCACCAATTCCTAATACTCCATCTCCTCCTAGTTCTACATTTAATCCGCATCCACCCATCCACTCATCTAATCCTCCAATCCCTAACCCTAATCCTCCATCTCCCCCTAGTCCTCCATCCATTTCCATCCCCTCATCTAACCCTACCCCACCAATTCCTAATCCCAATCCTCCATCTCCTCCTAGTCCTCCATCCATTTCCATCCCCTCGTCTAACCCTAACCCACCAATTCATCATCCTAATCCTCCATCTCCACCTATTCATCCATCCAATCCCATCCCCATGTCTAATCCTACTCCTAATCCACCAATTCCTAATCCTAATCCACTAATCCCTAATCCTAATCCTCCATCCATCCCTGATCCTCCATCTGTTCCCATCACTCCACCTAATCCTACATCCCTTCCAAATTTTTCCCAAGGACTCATGACAAAACAGACACAATGCCCTCCCACTCTATCATGTACTTTCACTAGTGATGAGGCCCTCCTCCATCCTACACCTATCCCTCCCATCACCATTCCTGACACTGTCCAAATGGTTGAGCTGGTCAATAGATCCACCCAATCCATTGAAGACATCCAATCCCCTCCTCCTAGTCCTAATATTCACAAAATTCAATCCAATGACCTTCATGAATCCTTCATCCTCCTATCTCCCCCAATTGAGGAGTCCCTCCAACACTCTTCCATCATCATACATCCCCCACAAGATGAGTCATGCCAAGAGCTTTATCCAAAGGATACAAGCATATCCCCTCCTCCAAATCAAGATCCTACCATCCCATCCACTACATCCCAAGATCATAATCCCCCATCCATCCCATCTTGTGATTCCTATCCTCAACCAAGTCATGATCCTATCCTCCCATCCACTCCATCTCAAGATCACACTAACTCATCCACTCCATCCCATGATCCCCTTTGCATTCAAGATCTAATCACTCCATCTCATGAGCCCTTATCATCCACTACCATAAATCCAAATCCCATCATACTCCCTAATTCCTCTCCTGATCCCTTATCACTCATTCCTCCTGATGTTGCTATCCCCTCATCTCCATCACATGATCCTTCATCACCATCTATTCCTACCATCCCAACGCCACTTTTGTATCAGCTTGGTCACATTACGGAAGAAAAACAACATGTATGCACCACCCTCACTCTTCCACCTACTAATGTGCTCGCATCATGCTTCCAACAGAATAAGCATCCTACCATAAATCACATTCTAGAGAACATGAAATATCAAGGAAAAGGTTTAGACCTTCATGAGCAAGGTACTTTAGAGCCCATCCAAGTCAAAGAACGTCCAAGCACACATGGTCTTGGATATATCTCCCAAAACCCACACTCTAAAGATGTTGGTACAACCTCCATACATCCTAAACAATCCTCATATAAAGGCACAAGAGGTACCTTCCATTGTTATACCAAGTCATTTGCCGCCATCCCCCCTCCTCCATCATATTACCTAAAAAAACATCCATCTTCCTCCCTCATCCTCTCAATCCATTTTGCGTCCTTATGTCCCTCCATCCATCATTGCTCATCCTCCATCTACTATGGGTTCTTATAGCCCTCCTTCAAACCCCACACATCTTTCATATACATAGTCCATTTTGGGTCCTTATATCCCAAAATCACCCCCTCCATCTTATCCTATTCATCATTTCATTCATCCACCCCCTTTCCCTCGTACACAACATAAAAATCCTACCTTCATAACTCCTAACCAAGATCAACAACGACACATACCTACACATTCTCCATCTACACATAATCCTTATAACCCTACCTCCATCGCTCCACATCATCCATCTCCTTGCACCTATCCCCTTGTTACTAAAATCACTTTGGATGCCAAAGAAAAAAGGTATAAATCCAAATGTCTACATGAATCTAAATCCCTCATGTCCCCTTCAAAAGACATGTTGAAGAAAAGAAAAATCAAGTCCAAAATCCAAATCAATCCAAAAGCCACAAAGGCCCACCAAAGAAAAAAATAAAAACCATGTGGATCCCAAATAAAAAAGGTGTCATACCTTCAATTGAAAAGTCCATAACGACATCCAAAGTTTCTATTTCCCCACAAAATCATTCACCTCCTCCATCTCCTAAATATATTTTGGGTCCCTACATCCCAAAAATCACTATCCCAACTCCTCCTTTATCACCACCCTCTCCATCCTTTCCTCCACCTATCTTTTCACATCCACCACATGTGCCAATGTTGGTCCTGAACACCTTCCCCTATCACACATCCACTCCATCATTCCATCCATACACTTTTCAACACCCCATCCACTACCCCCCCTATCTCCCCCGTCCAATCCCTTTGATTCATCCTCTTGCATAATCCATTTCTTCTACTAAGGTTGTACCAACATCCACTGGTCACTTTACACATGGGCTCTTATTACCTCATATGGAACTTGATGCTTGATTCCTTCATCCGTATCCTTATCAACTATCCTCTAAAATCCGCATATCCCTCTCCCTATCTTTATCCATCTCCGTCCACATCCTAGTCCAAAAAATCCAAAAAATTCAAAAATCAAAATAAAATAAGAAAGATCAAAAAAATAAAAGAGCAAAAAAGTAAAGAGAAAATCATTTGTCCAATGGTAAAAACTTGGCAAACAAGCGCCTTGGATAAGAACCATGATGAAAACCTAGCAAATAGGCGTCATGCATAAATCCCCCATCTGATTTCCTTCCACAATTGGGGGCAACTGCCACCTACACATTCATTTTCTCCATCTCCTACATCTGCCTATCTTCCACATCTTACCCATCATCTCCCATTCATATCTCAGTCCCTCCATCTTCCTTGTGATCTTGATAAAGATAGGGGCACATATATATACATGCTTTGGACATCTCTTGGCATATTTTCCCCTCATCCACTATCATTTTCCTTATCCTCCCCATCTACTTTTCTGATCCATACTTATTATTTACACCCATCTACCTTCATCATCCATCCATCATGTCAACCCCCATATCCCTTCCACCCATCTTGCTACCCCTCTTGCCTCATCATGCATGGCACATCTAAAGTGGGGGAATCTCCTTAATTGCGATAAAGTCCTTGGTGACATTGTCCATCCATTCCTCTAGGTAATCCTTTCCATATCCCCATCCCTACCATCCTTATATCCTCCATCTACCTATACTCTCATCCACTAGCCCTTTTTCGCCCTTCCATCATTATCTACCCATCCCTCTATCTAAACATCCTGCCCATATCCCTAGCCTTATCTTTCTATCCATCTTCTCCAATCCTTATCCCTCTATCTACCTATCCTAACATCTTTCTATTTCCCCATCTTTATCAGTCCATCCATTTCTCTCTATTTTCCTCCCCTCTCATAATCCCTTGTCATTGTTATCTAGCTACAGGCTACCCCCATGCAATCCAATGCCATCCATCCTACTATCTCCACATTTTTCATCCCTCATCCATCCATCCTCTCACCCTCCCAATTCATCTTCTAATAATCTATATCACTATCCCATTCCTGAGCTTTGCATAACCCCCTACACATATCCACCATCCCATCCACACAGCCTATCCTAGCTCATCATATCACCATCCTTCATGTGTCTTCTCATCATGGTCATCTCATTATTTTTCTTTGGTCTTGTGTTGAACTACATTACCCCTGCGCTTTCACGTAGGCAAGGTCAATCATTTGATCTACCCCCAAGGCTCTGTCTTTTGTCTGTCTTGTCATCCTCCATCGTCTGCCTTTAGCCTTGTATTGAACTACGTCGCCCCTACGCTTTCACGTAGGCAAGTTCAATCATTTGATCCGCCCCCTGGGCCTTTGTCCATCTAGTCTTTTTCATCCATCATTGGTCACCCTTGTCCTCTTTCCTCTTTTATCCATGGTCTTTATCGAACTACAAGGGCTTTGTTCTTTCACATAGGCAAGGTTAAGCTTTGATCAACCCTCAAGCCCCTAGGTCTTTAGGGTTTTTTCGTCTTGTTCCTTATCATCCTGTCATCCTATCGTATTTTTGTGTCATCAAGTATCTCCCTATCCTAGCTGGTGCTTATAGAACAAATTCATTTGTATCACGAGATCCAATCGATTTCCGGTATCATGTGTCATGTTGATCAACCCATATATCCTCCATCTTTGGTCTCAATAGTATGTATCCTTCCTAACAGACCGCATCAACCCCATCCATCCTCTTGATCCTATGGCAAAGGATGTTTGAAATTGATTCTGATCTTTTGATGCTTTTGAATTTTGTTTATCATTTGAGCTCCCTATCATCACTTGTCATGGTCACCTTGATCCATCATATCATGGTGTGCTTTTACTAGTAAACATAGGGGCGTATATTGATCTTATTTTATGTTTTTGTCTTCTTGGTTGTCCCACGTAGTACCCACCAATACCCCTATGGTCTTGTGTTACATTGGGACATCCTTTTCTGCTTGTGGTTATCCCAATACCTGGTCCGACCAATGTCTTCGTAACTTTGGGGTGTTGGAATAGCCTTCTTGTCTATTGTGTTTGTTTTATGCATTGGACACTAATCCATCTTGATTTACATACCCTGACGCCTGGTGTCTTATGCTATAGCACAAATTAGTGCTCTAAGGATGGAAAATTGCATTAGGATTGCATTTCATTTTCTATTCCATCATCTTGCATGTCTCCCCCATCCTCATCCAATCAAATAATTTAATCCCACTCTTGGTCTTGTTCCCAACCTTACTACAAGCCTTGATCCAATCATCCTCATCATCATCATCGTCATCCTCGGGATGTATCTTTCCCTATCCTTTTGTGTTTTTTTGGGATGTATCATTCCCTCGTCAACAATACTATCATCATCATCATCAGCGGGATGTATCCTTCCCTATCCTTGTGTTGTTCTGGGATGTATCCTTCCCTCATCAACAACACTCTCATCGGAATGAATCCTTCCCTATCCTTAGGTATTGTTTCGGGATGTATCATTCCATCATCAACAACACTCATCCTCATCCTCATTCAAATGTATCCTTCCCTATCCTCATGTTGTTCTAGGATATTACATTCCCTCACCCACAACACTCCATCAACCATCCGCCCAACTTGGCTTGTAGCTTGACTGGGGCAACATAATATTTATCCTCGAATCCATTTGTGCTCACCTTTACCTCCCATCACTTATCATCATTTCTTATCCATCACTTTACATCATCATCTTCATATCCCCTTTTATCATCTCATTTCTCATCATTTCCCCCATCCCTTCCTCCTTCATCAATCTCCCGCCCTATGTCGAGGCGGACCCACCCTCAGCCACGGGGTGGACCCGCCCTCGGCCGCGGGGCAGACCCGCCCTATGCCAGGGTGGATCCGTCCAGCCGCGGGGCAGACCCGCCCTGCTCGCATCGAGGTGGACCCGCCTTTCTGCAGTGGGGAAAATCTGCCCCTCTGTAGGCCTCCAACCCATTTTTTTTTCTTTCCCAGGGCTGCCATTTGCAAACCGTGCGTCGGATTCACTTCGTTCAAAAGGAATTTTTTTAAATTTTTTCATTCTCTTTCCAACCATACCCTTTGTTTCTTCCTATCGAGAGGTCTTTTAGGACCACTTTCTTTTCCATCCCTTTTTAAGGGGTATTTTTTTACTTCTTATTTACCTTTTTTTCCTCGAACTAATCCCTTCCCTTCCCAGGGCCGCCATTTGCAAACCATTTTTCTATTTGACTTCGTTCAAAAGACAAACTTACCTAATTTTTCACGCTCTTTCCAACCATACCCTTTGTTTCTTCCTATTGAGAGGTCGCCCGAGACCCCTCTCTTTTCCCCCGTCACCCGCTCGAGAGGGCATACCCTTCCCATTTCTCTATTTTCCCTACCATAGTCATTCCCTTTGAGGATTGGGGCATCTTCATCCATTCCCCCGCTAATTGGATAGCTCAGGTCCTCCTCCCCACGCTGGGGCATCATTTTTTGGTTACTTCCTCTATAGTGTCATTTGCATTTTCTTTTCTTCGAAGCACGGTTATTCTAATAATACTTTGAAAAGGGGAAAAATGTAGGCATCTAAATTTGATCACTTCCAGATGATCAAAATCATCTACTCTATTCATCTATTTCATTAATAGTGATTAAATAATTTATTTAATTATTATTTCATTTTCTGCCTAAGGTTCCTAAAGTATGTAATTGAATAATTAAATACTTTACCTTACACCTTTTCTTCTCTAAATTAAATAAATAAGACAATTTGTTTAATTTATTTATTTGACCTATTTGAATTAAAAACAATTTTTAACCCCTTTTTTTCTCTCTCCTTGTCACATTCTCCATAATCATTTTTTAATATGGATTAAATTAATTAATCTGTGATTAGGATGTGCACCACTTAATCAAGATTAATGTCACATCATCCATGATCTCCCACTTACCTCTAATCTTTCATTAATTATCATAATCTTGTGTTTGCACAATCTTAATCAAAATCATTAGCCACATTTGGCATACCTTTTTTGGTCAACCTTTCCACTTGCCTTTCTTGGCATTGACTCTCTTTCCCATGTGAAATTTTAATTCACATTTATTCACCCAAGGCTCCCCTTTTCCCCATGTGAATTTTTAATTCACATTTATCTTTCCAAGGTCTACCCTATCCCCATGCAAGTTCTAGAAGAATTGACTTGTCATTTTACATGTGCCAAGGACTTTTAGAACCTTTGACTTGTCACATCACCCGCATGTGACAAATCCTCACCTTTTTGGAAACCCTCTCTTATCCAATAGACTCTCCTAAGAATGTGAATTTTTAATTCCCATTTATTTTTCCAACCACTTCCCTTTTTCCTGTGGAGATTTTTGAGGAATTCTAAAATTCTTCAAATGTCTCTTTCATGTTCATTTGGGGACAAGAAGTTCCTTTTTGAGGAAATCTTCTCATCCCCCAAGGTACCTATAAGGTACTTGTCCTTCATCCACCTCATGTACTTCTCTTCCACCTCATTTTCATATCATCTCACCCTAGGCCATCTCATATTCCACATGTCAAGATGTGAGGGCTTGTGAGTCCTCAACTCACCATAGCCCTTCATCTTGACTTTGTTGAATCAATCTCAACTGTTGAATTCTCTAAAGAATTCAAATTATCTTATAAATACCCCCTCATTTCTCTTATTTTGGGAATCAAGTCTTTTGCTACCAAACTTTTGCCAAATTGTCATTTGTAACATTTTAGCCTCTTCATAGCACTTTTCATCAATCCATCTTGCATCTTGCATCCACTTTACTCCATAGCCATCCAAGGAGCACACAAGACATCCAAAGATCAAGGGCCAACCAAGGAAGAAGCAACATGAATGTATAATCAATTTCAATCAATTTTCATCTTGTTTTCATGCTTATCTTTCCTTAGGCTAATCATTGAGGTGTCCTTTTTTGTGTTAGTTCTTTTTATTGCATAATTAATTTTTTAACATCTCACATTAGGAACATAACATTTTAGGAGATCACAACTGGTTTACAGTTTTTGGCCAAACTAGACAGTAAACTGATTTTTTCTAACTAAATCTTCACTTTCGGGCACCTATAGCGATTAAACTATGTGGAATTTGAAGATGATGCAAAATAGTGATTTGTGACATTTTGTCTATAGATTCTAAATATATATATTTTTAATTTTTTTGGAATCATATTGCACTTCTTTTTCCATATCCTTCGAGAACAAGTTTTTATCAGTAAACACCATTTTTAAGGAGTAATGCTCACCATATACAACATAAAAAAATTTCTATGAAGGATAAAATTCTATTTTTTTAAATTTAGATTTGTAACTACAATATCTAACCTTTTCATTTGGTTTCATAGTGTTTTATTGAATATTTTTTCCTTAATCAAGTTTCGAAGTCAGACCAATTACAATTCAGATAGAGGCGGATTGTATACAACATAACGTTTTTTGTATGTATCAAAATTTAATTTTCTTTACTGGATCAAGGACATCAATACCTAGTCTTCACATATTTTTTAGAAATTTATTTTGATAATCTGTTATTTTTCCACATGTGTAGAACAAAGAGTTTGATTTTCAGTGAAAATCTATGTTTAATCAAACTAAAAAAACAAATACATAATAAAACCAAAACATATTAAAATTATATTCGATGGATAGCTCATTCTGAGGACTACCATCATCCAGTTGGGTATGTGAAGTCTCCCCTATTTTCATCCTCAACTTGAGCTTTGAAGGGAAAAATTCTAGATATTTTTGGTGCCAAAGGGGGAGAAAGGGGGAAAAGGGGGGTTTGAATGAACCCAGGTTCGAGTGAACCCCCCTTTCTACAAAGTTTCTCTTTGTTTTTTTATTCTAGGAAATGCGAAATATGTGGGACCTAACATTAAATAGGGTTCGCTCGAAGGGGGGTTCGAGCAAACCATTATTGGGTTTGTTTAGACCCTAAGTTTGTTCGAATCCCCCAAAACCCAAAAATTTTTCATAGGGGCATGTTTTGCAATTTTGCTTCCTCAACAGACTTGTAAACCAGTTTTGTGGGATCAACCCTTAGTGGCAAATTAAATCTTGACTATGCATCAAAATGTAAGGTTGGGAGGAAGTCTAATGTTAAAAAACTTCACATTGAAGGTTTAGAAGCAATGGAAGTTGGATCTCAGTGGACTATGGATGCTCTTCTCCTTCAAAACACTCGAAGGGAATAGTCTTTTGTGGTGCCTGAGCATTTTTCCTTGGTTGCCATTGTATTGTGACTAAAAAATTGTTTCAGTTCTTTGTTCCTCTATAGGTTGCTCCAATTCTCTGCTTTCCTTACTCATAGTTCTAGGTTTTCTCAACATCTTCTTATCTATGTGACAGTCTTCTGTTATTTTTTTATTTCTTTATAATAATGGGAGTGGGCCCCTCTTCCCATAACTTACGAACCAATGTTTTTTTAATATATTGTATATATTTTATATAATATATTAATTATTTTTTATATTTTTTATATAATAGATTAGGTGATATATAATATAATTACATTTATTATTATATATAATAGTATATATAGGTTATATTATTATATATTATATTTTATAATAAAAAATATTAAATATAAACATGAAATTATTATAATTAATAATTAATATATTTTTATATAGAACAAATCAAATTAATATATAAAAAGTCTGATAGTTAAGATTGTATTTAAAAATTGTATAGATAAAAAATACTATTCTATATATAAGATATTGTAAATTAAAGTGTATCGTTTATGCACATATACAATTGTACTCTCTAACATATTAACTAATATATAATTTTGTATCGGTGTAACCCTTGCACCTCCTTCTACTGCAAGTGCTACTTATAATCATGCTAAATTAAATTGACAATCTTAAACAAGTAAAACAATAGTGATGAAAAATATTAAAGACAACATTCTTAGACAAATAAATGACCTATATGAAGATGATGAAAATTTATTTATTTTATTTCCCTTTAAAATTTAAGTGTGCTCTAAAGATTTTTTCTTATCAATTCCTCTTATATTCTAATATGTGTTTAAGTGCACAATGAATCTCTTTGAATACCATGACATGACACCATGTCACATGAAATTTGTGTTAAGTTCACCCATAAAAAATATTGAAAAGAGGTAGGAAAGTTTAAATCTAAATTTAATAACTTGAATTTCAAAAATCATTTTCATATGTTTCCCGAGCTTAATTTAGATCAACCATACAATTATTAGAAATGATTTGAAAAATTAAGATATGAATTTCAAAATGTAAAATAAATATCTAAAACTTAATAAAAATACATAACATAAAAATATATATATATATATAAAATTATCAACCAATTCTAATAAAAAATATATATTATTATCAATATATTACTACATTAAAATTCTCACCTTAAAACAAATGAATATATTACTACATTAAAATTCTCACATTAAAACAAACATAAAACTAAATATGTTAATTTGAGCATTACAAGAAAACAATTGCAATCAAAACATGATTAAGTGCAAACGACGTTACATCTTTCGTATCTTATTTGAAAGAGGTAGACTAACGCGTTGAAAGCACGCCTTGGATCTTTGTTTAGTTTTCTGCCCATGTATTATTTTTTATTTTTTTTATTATTGTGAAGTGACATGGTCGTAATGGCTATTTAAGAGTTTCCAAAAACAATGTAATAATTTTTTAACATTAATTGTTAGTGTAGAATTAATTTTAACTATTTAGATATTTGTTATGATTATATATTAATTATTAAATGTAAGTATATATTCATAAAATTGATATATTTTTGTTATTTTTATTTAATTATGTTTATTTTGATGGGTTGTCTTCAATGTGATAACATGTAATAATTTATTGACAAGTAGCATATTTTTATATAATAATTTGACATATAGTGTGATTTTTATTCATATATATTTTATTTTTCTATATATTATTATATAATGGTATTTAAAGACATATTTTGCCCATTTAATTTTATAAAGAACTCATATATGAATACATTGGATTTAAGGAATAAAGAGAACATTTAAAACACACTTCAATTTAAAGGGACAAAGAACTACATATGCATATAGGTCACTTACATGTTGCTAAATGTTGTCTTTAATATCTCATCCATGTTAACCCATCTCACCAAAAGGATTTAAACTAAGAGAAATCATTTATTTGTTGAATCAACAAACTCTTAAACAATTTCCACATACACTAAACTTAGATATTGGAAAAGAAAAGGGGAACAAGTTTTCAATCACATATTTTAACAAACCATTCCCATAAGATAAATTAGTTTTGCATGGAAAATCAAATCTACAACAATTGAGATCAAATCCAAAACATTTGAAATAAATCTTCATTATTTTTTGACTTTGTTTATATTTTGAAAGATTTATCAAATAGAGGCAACATGTTCTCTAACAAAGATAACAAAGGTAATCAAGATCAAACCCACATCATTTAAAAATAATAATTCATCATTTTTTTATTTTGTTCATATTTTAAGACATTGATCTCATGAAAAATATTTGTGTACAAACAAAGTCTATTTTTATCATTTACTTTTAATTTATAAACTAAATTTCAATCATTTAATCTAGATTAATTAGATACCTCTTTTATTACAAAATAATACACATAGTCAATAGTGGCATAGTGTAATGGTTAAGTTGTATTGTTGTTCTTGTCATCAAAATTCAAACCTTATTAAGATGTTATTGTTGAGTGTCTATTGTTGAACCAATGTATAGAGACCCCTACATCCCGATCCCCATTGTTATGTACCCTACTATCATCACCACCTGCGATATCACTATCCACACCGGTCTCGGTACGCACGCCTTCCTGAAATCCAAAGTTTTGGCTTTAGATAAATCGAAATTTTTACATTTTAATAACGAAATACAACAGCCTTAAAGACTTTTTTACAGCACATGTATTTCAATAAAAAAAAATTAATAAATAAATAGCACATGTGATCGTGCCTCAAATCTAAATATAACTGTTACAGATCTCATTTATAAAGTAAGATTATTTTAACTTTTTAAAGGGTTGTAAAAAGGTTCTGCGAACAACTATATATAGTAATGGCCCACTTACTTCAAAAATCAATGGCAGTAGCGTGCAATAACCATTTGTAGGTCACTAAGATTTATTTTTGAAATTTACGAAAAAATTGACCTGGGTAGGTACATAATATCATGAAAGGATAAGCAAATGTCTGCGTCTAATCTTTATTATTAATCTTTCTTTTTGTCAATTCATTTTCTTAAAGGTTGAGGATTTTGTCTTATTTTGATAATTAATAAAGATGAGGAGATTAGATTTTTTTAAAAGGACGAGCCACATTACCGAGAAAAAAAGGCATAATAGAATCATTAATCTTGACTAAAGGATCTAATGAAAGTAAAATGGAAAAGGTGGGGTAAGATAATATTCGGAAAAGAACTGTTTAGGCATAATTAATTTGGTCGAACACAGGAGGAAGGTTGTAGTTGGAGTGAACTTTCTGAAGAAGATGTTGCACATCACTCTGATGCAGAACTTTGAATGGATTCCAGATTTTAGATCTTTTAGGGAGGACAATGGCTTCATTTGAAATGTAAGGACTTCATGAGGGTAAATTTTATAGAATCTATCTATCTTTTTGGCTCTCAACATGTGTGGTCATTTTGGAATGGTATAGTTTTAGGTGTTATAGGGTGGGGAAGTCAATAACAAGAAGTCCTGCCTCCATACAATGGCTGCTCTGTAATGAAAGTTTGATGCCCAAGGGGCCACTGATGTAATTTTGATTTTATTAAAAAAATCTTAATTTTACATATAAAAAAAATAATAGTGATGAAAAATATCAAAGACACATTCTTAGACAAGTAAATGGTCTATATGAAGATGGAAGATGAAAATTTAATTTCTTTATTTCCCTTTACAATTTAAGTGTGTTCTAAAGATTCTTTCTTATCAATTCTTCTTATATTCCAATATGTGTTTAAGTGCACAATAAATCTTTTCGAATACTATGGCATGGTATCATGTCACATGAAATTTGTGTTAAATTGACTTATAAAAAATATTGAATAGAGGTGTAAATTGAAATCTAAATTTAATAATCTAGATTTCAAATATCATTTTCATGTTTCCGGAATTTAATTTAGATCATATATTTATTAGAAATGATTTGATAAAATAAAATGTTAATTTTAAAATGTAAAATAAATATCTAAAACTTAATAAAATATAAATAACATAAAAATAAATAAAGATAAAATCATGAAACCAATTTTAGTGAAAAATATATTACTACATTAAAATCCTCATTAAAACAAACATTTAATTAAACGAAAATATGTTATTTTCACCATTACAGGAAAACAATTGCAATAAAAACATGATAAGTGCAAACGGCTGTCAAGTTTGAGCCTCGGTCACGAGTGTCGGTTAGCAATCTTATTTGAAAGAGATAAACTAGGTATAGGTAACGCGTTCGAAGCACGCCTTGGATCTTTTTTCGTGACATAAAATAACTTTTTGTCTAGTTTTCTGTCCATATATTAATTTTTATTTATTTTTATTAGTGTGAAGTGACATGGTGGTAATGGCTGTTGAAAGTTTCCAATTACAATGTAATAAT